>VSMD01029669.1:0-37167 GCA_008750895.1 Mirza zaza
CCCCAGAGGACAGAAATAAACAGGAGACTCCTGGTGCTTACTTTACCCATTTTTCAGATTTTCTTCCTTCTTGCTCATGGCGCTAACTTAAGTGTTACTTCTGGATTGGTGCCAGCGGGTAGGTGCTCAGGGATACGGGAAATCTCAGCGCTGCGTTTAGAATCAAATGGAGCTAATGGTGAAGCCTCTTCCTACTAGAAAGAGAATAGAATGCCTTTCAGAGCAGGATCACTTGCTGCTCTGTATAAAGGATCCTGCTTTCGGGGGACAGGCTCTCCCTGAAATCCAAACCCACATATGTAAGAGTCTTCAGGAGAGGCTTCTTGTTAAAAAGGAACAATTAGGCATTTGTTTATCATTTTCCCTGTATTATATGGGGAGAATGAGGTCGGGTGGCTGGGAAGAGAGCGCATGGCCGCTCTGTGCCTCTGATGAGCGTATTGTTTTCTCCACTCCATCCAGCACCTGCCCTCAGGGACCCTGCAGTCTGGCTGCAGAGACAGAACCAGGCACAGAGAATGTCAGGGGACAAGATGAGGCCATCTGTAGTTACAGTTCTGGCTCCAGCAGACAAGGCGCTGAGGGGGTTGGGAAGCCTCGGAAGAACCAGCCTGGCTGGAGCAAGGGTGCCCTGCAGAGCACCAGGAGGGCGAGCTGTGTAAGGGAGTGGGAGGAAGAGCAGGGCTCACGTGCCTGCGTGACAGTTTGGGCTTGATCCAGGAGGTGGGGCTGAGCAAGAGGAACAACAGTCCTGAAATCAAGATCAAGGAGTCTCCTCTAGGTCCTGTTGCAAAACCACTGTGGCCACCTACCCATCTCTAAAATGAGCATCTGTAAGGTTCCTTCTAGCCCTGACATGCCCTCGGTCTAGAGAAGGAAATGGGGAGCCCTTGTGGATTCTTCTGCAGAGAAGGTGTATCTTCCTGGTCCCCTTCCCCCACCCTGCCCATCCAGGGAGCCCGGGGCTCGCCCTCCTCCCTGGGATGGCTCCTCTGGGCCCAGGGGGCAGGAGTAAGGCTGCTTTGCATCCAGGGAGCACTTAGTTTTGCAGGACTCAGAGGTGTCAGAAAGTCAGGGAGAGATGAAGATTGGCCACTCTGAAGGACAAGGGTTTGGAAATGGATTTGCATCCAATCCTGTGGGGCAGGTACTATTAATATTATCCCTGTTTTAAGATAGAAAAAAACTGAGGGTTAGGAAAGTTCATTTGCCAAGATCATTTGCAAAGTATTACCATGTTTCCCCAAAAATAAGACCCACCATAAAATAAGCCCTAGCAGGATTTCTCAGCATTTGCGCAATATAAGCCCTACCCCAAAAATAAGACCTAGTGATGGGCGTGGCTACGAATCGTATCTGCACAACCCATGCATTTCATCGTGGAGCAGGAAAGAAGATGAGCGGCCCTTTTCATCTGCCCCATCGTGACAGCTACCATCCCAGAGGTGACCGGAAAGGTGTGGGCAGCCCCACCAACAAGGTCAGCTCCCCCTGTCAGGTCCCAGCCATCCTGTGCGTGCTATAAGCTGAGGCTTTGAGGGGAAAATAACACATTCCCTGAAAATAAGCCCTAAGGTGTCTTCTTGAGGAAAAATAAATATAAGACCCTGTCTTATTTTCGGGGAAACACGGTAATAAGTGACCTCACAAGGTTTTGAACCCAGGTCCATCTGACTCCAGGACAGAGTGGCAGAGTTTAATATCCTTGTGTTTGATGCAAATTCAGGTGGTATTCATTATGCTGCGTGTATACACACATGCACACACGCCTATGCTGGCTGTGCCCATGTTCCCTGTTGCACAGCACCTGCTACAGCCATGGCTGGCTGCGTGGGAGCCATCACTACATAGTCACAGAGAGAACTGATCTCCGCTCTCCAAGGGCAGATCACAAACTCATGAGCGCAACAGGGTGTGCAACAGAAAAGACTTCCAGGCTGCCCATCCGGAGTGCCCGCTTGCGGCCCCGTGGCGGCCCAGGGGAGGGCTTCGGCAGAGGCCAAGGCTTGTGCGCTCTGCTTATGACTGGGAGATTTCATCATGTGGTCCCTGGGCTGTCTTGCTGCCAGCATTAGGATGGGGAGCTTGATATCTCAGAACGGCCAGTACTGACGTTAGGCTTGAGGGTGCAAAACTGCAGTGCCCGTGCCTACCACGACATAGGGGCAGCCTCTCTCGCCCCTACGGGGATGGGGAGGGGTGGGCATGGGAAAGCCAGGCCTGGCATGGAGCCCCTTGGGAGCTGCCATCACCCCACCCAGCTTGCTTGAAGAAGGGTCGCAGGGCACCCCCGGATTCTTATCCCAGGCATTCTTTCCTATTTAAGGAGTGTGTATTACTTAAGCAGCTACTGTGAGGCAGACAGGGACAAGAGAAGTAAGGAATGTTAGTCTCTCAACTTCAGAGGACAGGGAGAATAAAAGCACATCCTGCAAAATCGTCTGAAGCTGGAGGAAAGGACTCTGGGCTGGGCTTTAGGCTGCAGGTCCAAGGCCCATGTGTGCCCCTGGCCTTGCCTACGTCTCTTAGCATGTCCTGGTCCCTGTTTCCTTGTCTATTAAGTGGAGAAAATAAAACAGCCCTCACGAGTAGTGGTAGAAAATGTCAAGGAGCTCTCCAAATGAGGGAGCCAGGGCTTTTCCCATCAGCAATAACAAGAAGAAAAATGACAGAAGGAGATGTCTGTTTCTTTAGTTATCTTTTCAATTATCATTGGCTTCTAAAGTTAGTGAAATGTCTTTAAATAGATATTTTAAAATATATTTAACAGAATGTAAATATAATAGAATGTAAATATTTTATCCATTTTATTCTATATAAATATTATATTCAATAATTTACATTTAATGTATATTATATATAAATATTTACACATAAATATTTATATACTTAAGTACATGGGTGTATGTGTACACATACACAGACACATATACATATGTATTTTGGAAAAGTCAGAACAAGAAGAATTATAAATGAAGATATTGGTACTCTTAATAGCATGCATAATGTTTTTCCTCCAGCATTTTCTGTTCTGTGGTTAGGGAGTATATTACTGTTCATAATTTAAAAACAAAAGAAACATGAGCCCAGCCGCTTTGCACGGTGCCCCGAGATGCCAGGTCCCTCCTCCTGTGCTTCCTGCCACGGGTTGGTTCACGCGGAACCACTCCTGGTTCGGCCCAGCTGCCCAGGTTCCTCACTCCGGGGACTTCCACAGGGTGTGCCCCAAAGGCCCGGCCCCGCCCTCTGGCTCTGCAGGGTGTGTTCATATGTGCCACTCGAGGGAACGCACCACGTTAACCAGAAGGTTCCTTCATGCGTAAATGCGAAGCCAGGGTAGGAGTGAAGAGGGAATTAGTCCCCACATATTAGCTGGAACGCAGCCCAAGCTGGAGGTTGGTGACACCGAAATAATTGGAGGTAAGAGCTGTGAGGCTATTAAGATAAATTTTTGACATAAAAATGTAGGCTGGTTCATAAAAGGTTGCAGTGACAATAGGTTACAGTGACAGCTTTTCAACAACTGTATAAGCCTCCGGATGGACAGGGATTCAGTGTAATGAATTGTGGGCAGTCTGGACAGCACAGCATCCTTTTGTGGGCACGGATCTAAGGGAAGAATAAAGTTATTCAGACTGGCCCATATTAAATAGCATTATTGTTAAAACACGGAGTGGAGGAAGAGCACACAGGCTAGGGACTTAAGGACTCAGCAACTGAGGCTGCAGCTGTCCTTGGTCTTCCAAACTGGACACTGGGTGTTCACAGCGCTGTTCTCTGGTCTAATGAGCGGCCGTGTCCGCCAGATTCCGAGTTGAACATCACGCCCGTCTGGCAGGGCTCCCGGCTTTCCTGCGAAGGAGGCGTCGTTCCTCCACCAGCTCAGCTCTCCGCGCAGTTTCACCCTTTCAGTTAAATTCCCTCCGTCGACTCCTGGATGAGACGCATGGGGCCTCCTTCCATGCGATGCTCTCTGGGTGGAGAATGCTGCCCAGAGAGAAGGGGGCTCAGGAAAGGAGCAGGATCCATCAGGTTGGGAGATGGGAAAAGGCCAGAGTCCTGGCCAAGTCCACCCCTCACCTCTGACCAGGTTGTCGTTGCTAAGTCAGAGAGCAGAGGAAGCCGCCTCTGAACGTGGCCTTACTTAGCCAAGAATAACACTGGCCAAACGCTAATCAGCCCTGATTGGTTGCCTACGGTGTGTCTGAAACTACATTAAGCACTTTGCATCAGCTCACTCATGCCTCACAACAACCCTGTGATGTAGGTGTTGTTATTCCCATTTTATGGATAAGGAAACTGAGGCCTAGAGAAGTTAAGCTACAGCTAGCACATGTTCAAGCCATTCAGAGTTGGGGTCTGTCCGACTCCCAAGTCTGAACTTCTGACCACTCCACTGTGCTGTACTGGCCCCTCTCGGTCTCAAAAACTGAACAAAAGGGCGTGTTCAAAAGGGGGAAAGAGTTTGCGGACACCTCCTAGGGCCACTGAGGGGCGCAGCAAGTGGAGATGAAAGATTCACTCAGCTGATAAAATTCATTTTAAATGGCTTCGGGTGGGAGTAAAGCGTCCTTGATAGTAAAATGTCTGCATTCAGTGACTTCACTGTGGGTGTGTGAATTTATATGAATAATTTGCTAATGGCAGTTACAGGGGACGAAGCAATTTATGTGGCCGTGAGGGAGTAAAACGCCACCCCAGGATGGGCATGCATATTCAAGCCCCTGTGTGGTTTGCCACGGGGAGGCACGGGAGGTCTGGGGTCTTATTGAACCACACTTGTGATGGTGAATGAGCCGCTCTCAGGCCCCTGCTTCCGATGTCAGCAGACCCTTTAAGGGACCACCTTAGGCCCCAAGGTGGGGATTCAGACCAAACCCTGGTCTGTGAGAGCTCAGCTGTGCACCTCACCTTGTCCTGATTTCCTTCCAGCTCCTGCAGTTTAGGAACATGACCAGGTTGCTTCAGGTGAGACCACCAGCTGGGGCGGGAGGTGTGCTCTGAGCTCTGAGATGCCAGTGAGAACCGTGAGGGCTCCAACCCCACTCAGTAGCGCGTCTTCCATTGTTCGATTCCCAGGCTAGCCCGCCACACTGGCTGGCTTGGTCTTGCCTGCTGGGGACCCAGGAGTTTCCGTCTCACATCCTAGCACGGCATTGTTTGTTTGCCGGTCTCCTCGAGGTCGTGCAGCGTGCACACTGAGCCCAGGACGGTGTGGGCACACATGGGGCCTAGTTCATAGCTGCTGCTTTGAGGTCAGGTGGGGAAGAAAGCTCTCAGGGCCCTGGGGCAGAAGAGGATGGATGGCCAGGGCTGAGGCAGGACAGAGGGAGCAGAAGCCGGTGGCTGTGGCCATCACAGCCCTGGAGAAACTCACCCCGGGTTGGGGGCAATAGCGAAAGTCCCCAAGTGTGTCGCTGGCAAGCACAGAATGCCCACTGCTAATTTCCCCAGAACTTGGAGACACCCAGAGGGCAGGGCCTTGTCATCCTAACAAAGCAGGGGACAGCCCGTGCTGGTCAGTGAGACATGACATCATCCCTGCATCTCCCAGAGCGTCTCCTGAGTCATCTGCCCCTGCCCCAGGGGCCCAGGCCTGTCCAGGGCAGGCGTGTTGTGTTACCCTTTCTCCTTGCGCTTTTCTTAGTAACAGCAGTGGCCGTGGCTGCGGCGCACAGGCCTCCTGGAGACATTCTGTCCTGGTCGGCCCCGAAGGCTGACCCTGAGTCAGCAGGTCCGTCCCTACCCAGGAAATTCCCTGCCTAGTCTTGTGTGAGGTCAGTGGGGTACTTTTAGGAGCCACAAGGAAAGATGTGATGGTGGCTTTAAAAGCAGGTAAATGTCCCTCCCAGCCAGGGGACAGCTCCAGGCAGCTGCTCCACGTGGGAATGTTCTGTCCCAAGGATCTGATCCTGGGTCGAAGGAAGGACCCAAAAGTATGAGAGGCTGGACCTCAGGTGCTGCTCAGGCCCAGCCCTGGGAGCCACACTCCACTGGCTCAGAGAGATCCAGCGGTTCTGCAGCCTTGTGGGCCCCTCTGCTGTCTTAGGAAAAGACGTCACAGCTCCTGCCAATCCATGCAGGAGTCACTGAGTGTGGAGTGAGCATCCCCATGGGCCCGGCTCGGTGGTGGGCAATCTGGGGTGAGGTGACAGATCAGGACAGCACCTCTCCTCAGGGTAGGTCAAGGTCAGGGCAGTGACAGCCCCTAACACCCCCTGCCCCAGCAAGCAAGGCCCTAGGAAAGCAGGTTCGAGGTCAAAGATGGAACCATGGCGAATGCCCAACTGTGGGAGTTTCAGAGGCTGCTGGTGCCAAAAACGGCAGCCAGAGGTGGGGCCTCTATCTACAGCCCCGTCCATCCAGTGTGCCGGACCCCACCTCCAGCCGGGAAGCAAGGAGTTTCCTGTGCCAGACATTGATGGCGAGACTGAGTGGGTCCAGGCTCCAAAAGCAGGACAGGGATGTGTACCCTGAGTTCTCAGGGGACCTCTGCACTCTGTGTCTCAGGACAGAAATCTTGCATTCCGGGGTGCAGAGGTCTCCTGCCCAGAACCTGCTTTACAGATGGGGTCTGAGGTCCAGGCCGTTTGAAAGGCCCTAGGACGTTTGGAACAAGAATTCCGAAAGCACTGATATTCTGGAGAGGGAGGTTGAGGAAGAGTATCCTTTCTCTGGTGCCGGAGTCTGGGAAAGCCGTAGACATGTGAGCCCGCACAATGCTTCTCCCCACCCCCCAAGCCAGCCTGGCATCGTGCCCAGCCCTGGAGCCCGACCCAGGTGCCCTGGCGGACTCATTATCGGAGGCCCTGGTGCAGCTGCAGTCACGGCCCAGGGGGACAGGGGCCTGCACTCAGCTCATCACTGGGCTCGGTGCAGGAACCATTCTTGTGGGTCCCCGAGCCTTCCAACATTGTCCTTGTCTCCCCTTGGGGGACTGTGCCCAGAGGAGGTGCCTCAATTTGTGGGGAGGTGGCCACGCCACCATCAAGTCAGTTCTGTGGGCTCAGGCCTGGGTGGCTGGTGAGCAGTCCCGTTGGGGCCTGGGCCTCAGCACCCCAGCGCTGGGGCAGCCCCAAAGCCGAGCCTGTTGCTGCCCAGCATGAAGCACCAGCACAAAAGCCTGCTGGATGACTGGAAGATAATTCCTCCTTTCTGTAACTGAGGCAGTTGTTGCTGGTTACAGGGCTTGCTAATAAGTGGCCCCACTGGGACACAGGTGTCACCAGAGGAAAAGGATTGACAATGATGAAAGTGGCCGATTTCCTGGGAGACAGTGTCCCTTCCAGGCAGCAGCAGGAGCCCTGGAGGTGGCCACTGGGAGCTTTTCCTTCTGGTTCTGACACTGAACGTGCCCCGAGGTCTCAGGCCCCTGGCGCACTGGGCGCCCATCTGCAACATGGAGAGACCAAGTTGCTTTGGGTCATTTAGTTCATCGTAGATGTGAGCAGGACCGGGGCGAGAACAGAAAGGAGGACCCTCTGAAGTTAGAGAGGACCCTTGCTTGGAGGTGGTGTCCTTCCACGCCTTTCCGATGCCTCCTCCTCTGCTCCCTGGCCGGCAGCTGGCAGGAGGTCCCCTCCTGACTCACGCTCCCTGCGCCTCTCCCAGGCAGTGGCCGAGGCCTGGGATGCAGAATGATCTCGGCCACTTGCAGAATGAGGGCCAGGCCCCTCCGAGGGAGAAGCAGGAAGGGCCTACAGGACAGTCAGCCGAGCACCCCCACCTGGCGCCCCTGCCTGCTGGAGTCAGGCCTGACCCAGCCTGACCTGTCACCCGCGTTAGGGAGACCCTAGAGTGGGGCCTTAACCACATGGAGCACAACGTGGCCCCGTTCCTAAGGGAGTGACTTCCATGCTGCACTTGCATCACTGCTGAAGGGGGCCCTTCAGAGAGCAGGTCCCTGGTCCCCGAGACGCCACCCTGTGAGGGACGGAGGGAGGAAGCCCACCCCCTTCACCTTCTCTGGTTTTGCTGAAATATGAAGATTTGGTCATATTTTCAGAACATGTAACTCCTTACTGATTAAACTGCCCGTGAAAATTGACACATATCCTCGCCTAGGGCCTGAACGAAAGAGGAACTATAATAATATCAGGAAAGTTATTCAAATCCTTCTTCTCAGGTACACAAAATCCTCCCAAATCTTCAGGGACTGGTAAAACCTTTCTTAAAGGACAAGTTAGAATATATGGGGGTGAGTGTGGGGTTTCAATCTGTGAGTGTGTGAGAGAGAGACAGAGAAAGGAAGAGGGGAGCGAGAGAAAGAGATTGATTGATTCCAGAACATTCTTTAGACACTTTCGAAGGTGGCACACAGGAAGAGGCCATGCTTCCGCTGCAAAGCCAGGCCCTGCACACCACCAGCGGTCAGGATGGCTAGGAGGCCTCTCCCCCTGGCCGGCTTCCCTGCAAGGTGCTGGGGTCTTTGCCTCGGGTCTCCATGTGGTTGCCAGCTGCCCTCCCAGAGACCCAGTCTGTCATCATTGCCTTTCCAAACGCTGATTTTCAACTCAGTTTAGCCAACGGATGTAAGGTGCTGCCTTAAAGCACCTGGAGGGATCTGCCCAAAATTCTGTGTTCATCCTGACCAATTTAACAATTACAGGATCACTTTATGGAATTCCTTGTCTTATAAATGCAATTAGCAGTTTTAACCTCCTGAGGGAACAAATCATTCACAGCTTAATGTGAGTTGGTTTTACCAGAGAGTTTTTCTTCTAAAGTTAAGCTGAAATAAGAGCAGAGGGGAAGAGGAGAGTCACTTATAGGGCCCTCTTATGGGGCATCTGGGTGGCCAGAGCATAGAGCACAGGGACTTGTGCGCCAGTCAGGGGAGGGGGGCAGAAGGGGATCCAGAGACTGGCTGAACCCGCACTAAATGCCAGACACTGTCCTAGAACTTTAGACACCCAAGAAGTAGTTAGGGCAGGTTAGGACTTTCTTAGCCTGTTTGGGCTGCTGTGACAAAATACATTAAACCGGTGGCTTATAATCAGCAGAAATTTAGTTCTCACAATTCTGGAGGCTGGGAAGTCCAAGATCAAGGCACTGGCCCTATCCTCACCTGGTGAAAGGGGCGAGCTCTGATCTCTCAAGCCCTTTATAAGGGCACTAATGCCATTCACGAGAGTCCCACCCTCATGACCTAATCACATCCTTAAGACTACCTTCTGATATCATCACATTGGGGATAAGGTTTTGACATGCAAACTTGAAGGGAGCACAGACTCCAGACCACGGCTGACCGGGAGAGGGTGACTCGGGGCCAGCAAACTGCCCGGAACACACAGCAGGGCAGAGATCTGCTAGGGCTTAGAAAGGGGGTCCCTCTGACCCCAGAGAAGAATCTCCTCCCTTTGCCCCCTGCTGAGTGGCCCAAAAGGGAGGTGGGACTGAGAAGTGCTTGAGAGGCACAGATAATGCAGGAAAGGAGGCTGGAGATGACCATCGATCCATTTTGGTTTTTCAGTCTTGGACCAAATGGAGAAGTTATTTTTAATTAAATATGTGAAATCAAATCCTATCCTATTACACGTATCCTTGGTAGCTCATTCTTCAGAAGGCTCTGAACGTGTTTCTTTTATAAGCAGGCCTCTGTCGTCATGAGTATGCCATCCCCCCAACTTACCTGTTGGTCGGTTTCGAGTCTCCCACTCTCCTCTCTGTCTAGGGAACCTGGAATTGACCCAGGATGGGGAGGCAGGGAGGGCGATGCTCCAGCCTAGAGGTCATCAGTAGCTAGGCCAAAGCGTCACCTTTTGGTGTCCGCACACAGACAGTATTATCCATCCCCACTCCTGGCATGATGGGAGAGGAAAAGGCAACACATAGAAATCATTTGGAAGATGTTACCACGTACAGAAGGGAGCAAACCTGTGTCTGTAAACACTGAAATAGCATGCATGCTTGTGAAGTTTCAGGCTTTCTTTTTTTTTTTTTGAGACAGAGTCTCACTTTATTGCCCAGGCTAGAGTGAGTGCCGTGGCATCAGCCTAGCTCACAGCAACCTCAAACTCCTGGGCTCAAGCAATCCTCCTGCCTCAGCCTCCCGAGTAGCTGGGACTACAGGCATGTGCCACCATGCCCGGCTAATTTTTTTTATATATATATATATATATTAGTTGGCCAATTAATATCTTTCTATTTATAATAGAGATGGGGTCTCGCTCTTGCTCAGGCTGGTCTTGAACTCCTGAGCTCAAAGGATCCGCCCACCTCGGCCTCCCAGAGAGCTAGGATTACAGGCTTGAGCCACCGCGCCCGGCCAGTTTCAGGCTTTCATTTTGTTTTCTCCTGAACCTATCTATAGCTTACTGTCTGCACCAGGACCTCCCGTACACACTGCGAGGTCCCTTGCCTGTTGCCCTGAATCACAGTTGAATGTTTCGTTTTTATACACATCCTTCCTCCCCAGCAAGACTGCAGTCTCCTTGGAGGTAGGGCTCAGTCTTTTTCCTCTTTGTCTTATCTTCAATGCCTAGAATATCATAGGAGCTCAGAAAATGTTTGTTGTTTTGTTTTTATTCAAAGTTAGAGCTATAATTCACAAAATACACACCTCACATTTACTCTGTTAAATTCTTCCTTTAATTGAAATGCATTCATTTGGAGAAAGCGATGCTGATAGGAACCAGATAACCGAGGAACTGATGATTTCCTAAGTGCTGTGGGCCCCTTAGGATGTAAATTACAATGTGGAGCGTTTAGATACCAAACCCACTGGGGGAGGCACGGAGGATTAGCCATTCTCTCACAGAGCACTCAATGCAAACCCCAACTCATATTAATTAAAAATTCTAAATCACACAATTGTTTCTTTCCGCAAATACGTTTATGCTCTGTTTTATTTATCACCATTAATAATAACAATAATGATAACAATAATAATAAAACTACTATGTGATTAAGGTGCAGATAAGCAATTGGGAAACAAAATATTTACATGTTTTTAGGGAGCCCCGTGCTAGAAATGGGAATAAAATCATCACAAGGGAGGTTATATGAGAGCTGGTTCCAGAAGATTCTCCGAGAAGGAGTTGAAGATGGCCACTGGGTTCTATATTGTCTGTGATTCTGTTAACCTCTTCCCCCATGTCAGTCATTTAGTCATTCATTCATTTGATACATAGTGTCTCGAATATGCCAGGCAGCGTGTGGACCCCGGGGACACCGGGGACGCATGCTAAGTGGAACAGCCCCACTCCCGTGGTCTGGGGGTGGTTACAGGCGGGCCACGGCCTTACAGCAGGGGGAGATGGCCAGCAAGGGCAGTGCTGGGCACTGCATGCTATGGGGTGGCTTTCCTTGCGGGTATTTTATCCAAGCCGGGACCTACAGGGTGACCTGGTGATATTCAGGGGCACCAGGCCAGTGCAGGACAGAGAGCTCGCTGGAGAGGCACAGTGATGCTTGGTCCTCCAGTCGCTCTGCTGGAGAAGGCAGCAATCAGAGGCGAGCTGGAGAGGCCAGTGTGGACTGCACCCTGAGGGTAGGGGCAGGTGTGCACTGCAGAGTGGCCTCCCTGCTGGTGGCGGGTGAGGAGGTAGAAATGAATCGGGGATACCAATGTGGAGCCAGGGGCACAATTTCATGATGGTGGTGGCCTAGAGTTGGTCATAGCAGGAAAAAGGAGAATGGGAGGAGTTGACAAATTCAGATAATAATGATAATAATGATGCCAGAGGCCTAATACACCCTTGCCATGTGCCAGGACCTACAGCAAGCACTTTGCATGTTTATTTGGTTCGATCTTCAAACCAAACCTATGAGGTAGTAACTGTTATTCTCATTTTGTGGGTAAAAAAACTGAGACACCAAGAGACCAACTGGTATAATCCCAACACTTTGGGAGGCCGAGACAGGAGGATCACTGGAGCCCAGGAGTTCGAGACCAGTCTTGGTAACACAGCGAGACACGATCTCTACAAAAAAATTTAAAAATTAGCCAGGCATGATGATGCATGCCTATAGTCCCAGCTACTCAGGAGGCTGAGGCAAGAGGATAGCTTGACCCTGGCAGTTGGAGGCTACAGTGAGCTCTGATCACACCACTACACTCCAGACTGGGCCACAGAGCAAGACCCTGTATCACATGCACACACACACAAAAATTGGCCCAAGGCCACACCACTAATCTAAGTAGCAAATGGGAACCAGATTCCTGTTTGGATGTGACCCCAGGCCCCTATTTGATTCCAGAGCCCACAGTTCACACCGCTATGTTCACGACCTGGGTATGGGAGGTCTGTAACTCAGGTAGGAAGGGAGGGCTGAACAGATGCATTGTTTGTGTGACACAGACATCTGACAGTCCCTCAGGGACCACATGGTGTCAGAAGCAGCTATCTCCCTGCCACAAAGCCCTTTCTCCCAGCACTTGGGAATACAAACCTTTGTGTTTCCTCTGTATTTGTTGGGTGGGGGTGGGGGTGGGGGACACTATGCCTACAAGGCCCGTGACCTGGCCTGAGCTCCAAACTCAATTCTTGCTGCCCACTTGGTGCTGAATTGCACCCTGATGTATTTGTTCTGGTGTGGCCTGGAGAACCATTCGATTTCCCACCTCCCTATCTTGTCACCAACGGAGTGAGCTTTTATGGAGAATCTGCTACTCTCTGAGCAGTTTCATGGACATTTTCTTCATCTCTGGCCTAGAATGAAGTTCGTAAATTGGTGCTTTCAGCGGTTTGGTCCCGAATGAGCTGCATGAAACGGCTACTTTAAAGGCACAGCCATCTCCTCCACATCCCACTTCCCCGCAGTCCCTCCGCTTGCATTTGCCCTGGGGGACCTGGGCGGCTTCTGACCCTGAAATTCTCAGTTTCATCAGTCATCTGATGAGCAGGCTGCTCCTTGTCACCCCTCCAGCCTTGTCCTGTGCAGGGTTTGGTCCTAGGACAGGAAATGCTATGCAGAAGCCCTGAGTCTCGACTGTGTCCCAACTCACTACGGAAACTTGGCCCAGGCCACCTTCCTTTCTGGACCTCACTTGCCTCTATGGAAGTAGAAATGTGAATTCCTGCTGTGGGATAAATCTTTGTGGCAGTAAAGTAATATATTAGATTCATGCATCCATTCCCCTACTAGTTATTGAGCACCTATTATGTGCCAAGCACAAGTTCAAAATTTTAAATAGAGTATTAAACAAAACAGGCAAAACTTAAGGCCCTCATGGAGCTTATCTTCTAGTGATGGAAATACAATAAATGAAAAAAAGGAATAAAAATATTAATATATAGTATGTTTTTTTCATTATTTTTACTAATATAATTAACTTTTTTACCTTTTTTTTCTTTTTTTTTTTTTTTGATCCCTTGTTAACCAGACCTGATCAATTATATATAGTATGTTAGATGATAAGTGCTAGTGAGTTCCACATGCAAAAGGGCCAACTAGGAAATGCTGACCAAGCCTTCTGTTGAAGACAACCAGAAAATCAAGTACTGTACAATAACCATTGTCTTAAGGGCACTGGAGAGCTATCGACACAGAGAGATGCTGTGAGACCAGGGTCTGGGAAGGTCAGAGGCCCGCGGATGTGAGCCTTATGTTTACAGCCAGTCTTCCCCTAGGGTGACGTGCCAGATCCGAAGGGACAGCTAAGAGCCGAGCAGGACTCTTTAGAGCAGCCTTGCAGTCTCAGAGGACCGGGATTGGAACCCAGAGTCTACCAAGGGGGCTACTGGGTACCAGTGACCCCTCTACTTCCTTTGGCTTGGGACTCTAAAGGGCAGTACCCTGGGCACTCTCAGGAGCTGCCTCTCTTCTTCAAATCATTTGCATTCTCAAAATGGAATTAACATGGTATCATACTGCTAGTGTACCCAGGTACCCAGCAGAATGCAAACAAATAATCTTAGAAGGAAGATATTATTCTAGACCTCAAGTTATTTCTAAAAACAATGTGTAAAGGTAGAACTATAACACAATAATAAAAATAAATAACAAGACACAGGAGGCAACATTAACAACATCAGTAGAAACAACAGAAAATAGAAACAGAGACCCACAGGGGTTCCAGATATATTGAGGTGATCAGACACAGATTTGAAAAGAACTCTGCCTTACCATGTTCAAAGTGTTAAAAGACAAAATTGGAGTTTTCAGCAGAGAACCAGAAACTATATGTTTTTTAAGAGAATCAACTGTAAATAACCATATATTATCCAAAATTAAGAATTCAATGACGAGTTTAACAGATGCAACCAGAGAAAGAGTCATGAACTGAAAGGTTGACTGGAAAAAATATCCAACATTAATTACAGAAAGATGAGGAAAAAAATACAAAAAGGAAATATAGGAGACATAGGAGTTACAATGAAAAGGTTTAACATGACACATGTATAGCTGGAATTCCAGAAAAAGAGGTGGAAAAAAATGGGTCAGAAATAACATTTCAAGACAATGGCTAAGAACATTTCTAAACTGTTAAATGACATCATGTCACAGATTCAAGAAGCACTACTAACTCTGAACAGGGTAAATAAAAATAAATTCACACCAAGACACTCGTAGTAAAACTACTAAAAACTGAATACAATGAGGAAAATCTAAAACGAAGGGGAAAAAAAGATTACTTTCAAAGGTACAATAACTAAATATGCAACTGACCTCTTAACAGAAACATTGAAAGTCAGAAGACAATGGAATGATATTTTTAAAATGCTGAAATCGCCAGCTTAGAATTTTATGCCCAGGGAAAATACCCTTAGAACAAAGGTGATTTTTTTAATGATCAGACAAGCAAAGGTGAGATCATTTGTCACCAGAAACACACACTAAAGAATATACTAAAGAATGTCCTTCAGGCAGAGGAAATTAAGTCAAGATGAAAGATTGGTCTGAGCATGATGGGTCATGCCTGTAATCCTAGCATCTTCCTTGGAAGGCCAAGGCAAGAAGATTGCTTGAGGCCAGGAGTTCGAGACCAGCCTGGGAAACCTAGTGAGACCTCATCTCTACAAAAAAATAAAAAAAAATTATCTAGGTGTGGTGGCATGCATCTATAGTCCTAGCTACTCAGGAGGTTGAGACAAGAAGATCGCTTGAGTCTAGGAGTTTGAGGCTGCAGTGAGCTATGATCACACTACTGCACTTCAGCTGGGTGACAGAGTGAGACCCTGTCTCAAAAAAAAAAAAAAATAAAGTTGAAGTTTATTATAAAAAGGAATGAGCAGCAACAAAAAAATATATAAAAATAAGGCTAAATATCTAAATGGTATTGATTGCATACAACAATGAAAATACAATCTTATGAAACATTGTATAGAAAGAGAAATAAAATAGATGTAAGAATGGCATAGAAATAAGGTGGTAGGGGACAAATTTAATTATTTCAAGGCCAAGGAAGAGAGTGAATATTAGACTTCAATAAGTGAAGGATGAGGGTTATAGCATCTATGGATATTACAGTAAAATAATACAAAATACCTAATCCAAAAGAAGGCAAAGAAAAAAAAGAAAGAAAGAAAAAGTGAGACACAGACAAAGCATTTAGTAAAGTGATCAATTTAAACCTAAAAACATCAGTAATTACATCAAATATAGATGCTCTGATCAAAAGATAAAGCTTTTCAACTAAATTTTAAAATTCTGACTATATGCTATTTATTAAAAAACACATTAAAAGATAAAAGATACAGAAAGATTAAAAGGAAAAAGATGAAAAAAAGATACACCATGCAAAAAAGCAGGCATAGCTACATTAATATCAGACAAAATTGACTTTAGGACAAAAAGCAATACTAGAATTAAAGAATATTTCATAATTATTTTTTTAAAAAAACCTCAGGTCATCAGGAAGACACAATTGCATGCATCTAAGAACATAGAAATAGCTTTAAAATATATAAAACAAAAATTGCTAGAACTACAAGGAAAAAAATTTAAAATTCGCAAACCCAGTAGGAAATTTTTAACATATTCTCCAAGTAACAGAACAAGGAGACAAAAATAAGCCAAGGCACATTATAGAAGATTTGAAAACACAATTAGTAAACATGACTTAATAGACAGACATAAAATATTGTACACAAAATCTAGAGAAAACACGCCCTTTGGAATCACATGGTATTTATAAGTGCAGTGGAGAAAAATAAGTAAGTGTTGCGTGTGTGATTTTAAATAGCGGAGTCTGGAAAGACCTCACTGAGGTGGCTTTGAGCAGAGACCTGAGGAGGAGAGGATGTCACACGGGTCACTGATGGGAAGGTGCTGCAGACTCTGGACCATGGCAGGTGGGAGGTGTGTCCAGAAGGCAGCAAGGGGCCACCTGGCTGCACACCCCCCAGGGAGGGGTTCCCTGGGGCCCAGACTTTGATGTTGGAAATTGGCACCTGCTGCTCTCCAAGGACCCAGGCCTGCTCTGCCTCTATCAAAACAAGCTTCCTCCGAGTTTCTGTTCCAGCCATCAGGTTGTATCTACCCCTGTCTGCTTAGCCCTCCAGTCTCCCATTGTCCCTGGAACCGGTGACCCAGCTCAGCTCCTCCTCCCTGTCGCAGCCAGTCACCTTCTCGGGGAAGCCCCCAAACCTGGTGTTTAGGGAGGCTGCACCGAGCCAGGCCTTCCCAGGGGCTCGTCCTCACCAGCCTGGAGGCAGGCTGGCATCTGAAACCGGGTTCTGCTGGTGGCCCCAGAACGGATCACTGCTCCTCCTCTACTCGGCATCCCATGTGTGTCTCCACTGCATGTAGCTCTGAGAGTTACTCTGTAGGGAGGAGGTCCTGGGCTCTGTCATCTCACAGTGGGCGTGTGAGCCGGAGCCCCCAGCAGCCACCAGCAGCCGCGCCAATGGCCTCGGGCGGAGGGAAGGTGCTGAGCCTGCATCCTGCGTGGGCCGCCCGCCCCCGCTCCCGGGACCTCTGAGAAAACCCATCATTCCAGTCTAGGTGGCTTCACGTCCACAGGTCCCCACAGGCTCCTCGTTTGCAGCCTGCTGGGTTTGCACCTATTAGGGTCACTGCGTAGACACGGCTTTCGCTGAGAACATTGGATTACAATGAAGCGACCACGGTCTGGTTCAACTGCGCCGGCCTCGGGCGTTGCAGAGTCACTGCTCCTCTGTCAGCACAAGCCGCTGCTTGCCTCTGTCCCCTGTCGGCAAACATTCCCGCCCTGGACCCCTCTGCTTCTGTTCTGAGACTCTGGCTCCCTGTGGCCTGGGGTCCTCCAGTCCTGGTGGCATCAGTCCTCCTCTTAAGGGCTCCAAGGGTCAGTCCCCTTGGGGTTTGGCAAGAATGACCTTGCTGGGCCTGTGGGTCCCAGCCAAGGGTGTGGCCCTGTCTGCTCTGGTCCACTGAGCCAAGCCCGCTCCTGCCATGCCCCCAAGCAGCAGCATGACCTCGAGGTTGCACCTCCCAACCTGCCTCCCTCACTCCGATCCACTTCTCCCTCCCCAGCCGGGGCGTCTGTTCTTCTCTTGAGCCCTGCAGAAAGTTCCCGCTCAGCCCAGGGTGCATTTTATTCTTCAGTTCTGTGACATAAAGACTGCGGAGGTTGTGGGAGCCTTGTAACACTCATTTCACCTAGACTAACCTTTCTTAAGTTGGGGAAAGATGAAAGGAGGGGGAAAAAAGCCAAAATGTGGCAATGTCACTTAAAGAGGGAAAGATTTACCAAGTCTCTAAATATTGTCCTCGCCACACACCCTGTTCTGCTGAGTAAAGAAAATAGAGGTGCCTTCAGGCCTTTTTTAAATCAAGATTTTATTAAAAAGAAATAGTTTCAATCAAACAAACACTTCACAAAGACATTTTCAAGAATGCCGAGAATAATACAAGCTGTGGTTTTTGGAGGGGCTGTACCCACGCCAGGCCCTGGGCGGTGGGCTTGGCACCATCATTCCTGCCCACCTGCTGAACTGTAAGATTGACACCGTCCCCTTTTTGCAGATCAGAAAACAGGTTCAGAGAAGCCTAGCGGCCTGTCTGAGGACACAGAGCGCACGAGGGGTGGCTCCATGCTTTGCACCAAACCTATGTGATTCTGGCACCGTTCCCAGGGTCGTTCACGGCCGGGCACACTCAGACCTCAGCAGGCCCCGAGAATAACACGTGGGGGCTTGTGACTTCCAAGCCAAGGGGCATCTACGTTCTGTGTCTGTTTCCCTCTCTGAGCATCCTCTCTGGGTTAGAGCTGTGACCACCGCATCACAGCGTGTTTGCCCAGCCCGGCTGGAATTGTAAGCTGGTGAAATAGAAATATCCTTGTGAAAATATGAACACACTTTTATTTACCAAAGGTAAACAAAACCTTTCACTGTTCTGAAGAGTTTCCATTTTTCAGTCTTTTGTCTCCTCCACTCAGCTTGCTTTGATTGCCCGTAACATTAACCTTCAGGAAGAAAGGAGGGTAAACAAGCGCGTTGCCGGCAAATCCAGGTATCTGATTTCCAGGCCGCCCTCTCCTCCAGCAGGGCAGTGGCCCCTGCTGCAGACCCTCCTGGCAGCTGCCAGGCATGGGGCCCACCCACGGCTGCCCCGAGTGCGGGGTGGGGGGGGGGGGCAGTTCAGCCACAGCCAAGCTCGCATGCTTAACGATGCATTTAGCCTCCCCTCTGTCCAGCTGGCTTTGGCATGGCCTTGCTGCAGCCCCGTCCTCCTGGCTCTGAGATGGGAGGAAGGAAGGAAAGTGCATTCCATTCAGGCTCGTTACTGCTGCAGAAACGGCAGCGTTAATTTTCAGGGATACCGTATTAATAGGGGAAGGCTGTTTCTTGGCAAATATTGCCCTCAAGTCCCGTGACTCTTTTGCAGGTTATGTAAAAGGGCACGAGGCAAACACTTGGAAATTCAGGAGCTTCCTTTCTTGGGAGTGTGGACGGCGGGTGGACAGGCTCCCATGCACCTCCAGCGGCAGCCACTCGGAATAAGAATTGGCCGCGGTTACCTCCTAATCAGCCCTCGGTCTGGATAATATCAGCAGTACTAAAGGTTACAGCTTTTTCTGTGATATATTGCTTCTTCAGAGAGTATTAAAGATGTTTTGAATCTGTGTTTTAGGAATCTTGAAGCCACCAGTGGAACATTTTTGGTGTCGTAGGTAATGTGTCAAGTAGCAGCATGGGAAGGCCGGACACAAGAGGGACCCCAGGGTGCCAGGAGCGCAGGAGGCGCTGCGTGTTGTCGTTTGCACAGTTAGGAAGCGGGCTGGGCGGGCCAGGCGCTGAGGTGTGGAGCAGCTGCGCCTTGGAAGCACGTTCTTTCCTGTGTTTGCTGGGGGCGGAGAAGAGGCAGACACAGCATCTCCTGGGAGTGGGCAGGATTTATTGGGAAGAGAGAGCCAGAGGAAAAGTTCCGTAATCATGGAAGGAATTCTCCAACCCTGCTTAGTATTCTTATTGTCTGGGCCTATTTTCCCCCGCTGTCTGGACTCTCCCTATTCACAGCACAGATTCAAATAAAAATTGCAACAAGAGGCGCTATAACTGTGGGCGTTGTAGTGGATTGTCTGATGGTTAATTTTATATGTCAACTTGGCTGGGCCACAGGGTGCCCAGATATTTTGCCAGAGATGATTCTGGGTGTGTCTGTGAGGGTGGTTCTGGATGAGATTAACATCGGAATCTGTAGACTGAGTAAAGCAGGTGGGTGGGCTCATCCGACGAGTGCAAGGCGGGGGTAGAACAAAAAGCTGACCCTTCCGCAAGCAAGAGGGGACTTTTCCCGACTGCTTGAGCTGGCACCTTGGTCTTTGGCTGCCTTCAGACTCAAAGGGAAACATAGGTTCTTCCTAGGTCTTGAGCCTGGAGGCTTTTGGGCTAGAACTAAGCTATCGGCTCTCCCGGGTCTCCAGCTTGCCAGCTACAGATCTTGGGACTTGGTCTCCGTAGTCTTGTGAGCCAATTCCTTATAATAAATTTGATTGATTGATAGATAGATAGATAGATAGATAGATAAATAGATATCTAAACTTTTCATCCTATTTGTTGTGTTTTCTCTGGAGAACCCTGACTGATACAGATGGCATCCATGAAGGCAGGAATTGAAATCTTCACATCTTTCCTAAACCCATAGCTTGACCAGATAGCTGTGCTCCCTGTAAGAAGAAAGGGTCACTGAATCCCCAAATGTTCAGAATGGGCCAGTGGCTCTAGAAATCTCTACGGCGACTCCTCTCATCTGAGAAATCAGAGGCTGTGAACTGTGTGAATGGAAATGAGGATGCTTTGCAAACAGTCCCCCTCAAAGGCAAGCTGGTCCTCCCTGCAGGGGACCAGGGCTTGGAGCACTCCAGTCCCTCCTCCAGTGCAGCCAGACACACCCCAACACCCGGGAAGGGCAGCCTCTCTGTTGCAGGTGGGTGGCTCCAGCCACAGCCCCGGCTGGTCCTCACTGCCTAGACCTGGTGTCTGCCCCTATGCTCACACCCTGCTAGAAGGTAAAAGAAAACATGATTGAAATGTTTTTAAAGCGCAGGTCTACGATTGTCCTTGCAGCGGGTGAAGCCCTGAGCTTGCTATGTCTCACCTGGGGTCTTCCGCAGGGCTGGGCCAAGCGCTTGCTAAGGGCCTGGTCCTGGCCTGGGCCAGTGGGGATATTCTGAGGGTGGTGGGTATTCCCAGAGGGGTCTGGGGCTTCAAAGTGGTTGGGGGATGGGGAGAGATGGATTAGGGAGACAGGTCCCATCATGTAGTGAGGTGCCTCTCGAACTCCGAGCATCCCAGGATAGGGACACTGACATTGGCTTTGGAAAATCTGGCCCCAGTGGAAGTAGAGCAGGCCGTGGTCTTGGTGGCAGAAGAGATCGTGGTGGCCCAAAACCCTGATCTGATTGCCAGGGTGCAAAGCACAGACAGGAAGGCTGCGGCCCCAGGCAAAAATATCAATGCCTGGGTCAGGACACCTATTGACAGCTTGATTAGAAAGGACTCAAAACTCCCTTCACCCTGGAATCACACCAGGAAAACAGAGGAGGAGGCACTTCGGGGCACTGGTGAGGCAGCAACTGCATTTGGGTCCACACTGCCCCGTCCCACCCTCAGAGCAGCCTGGGGAAGTGGCCCTGTAGGGCTTGGTTCACACCTCAGACTTTAACTGAACACCTGCTGTGTGCTGGGCCCATCCTGGAGACAAGGCAGGGTCTCCACTTGAAGGAGTTCGTGGTGTCATAGGGACGGATGAGCAGACAGGAATTACAACCCCGTAGCACATGCAAGTTCCAAAGAGCCCCATGGGCGTGCTGGGAGGGCAGAGGAGAAGCACAGCCCTGCCGGGAGAAGGGAGCTCTGTGGGAAGGCTCTCCAAGGGAGGCACCTGAGCTGAGTCCCCAAGCATAAGACGGAGTGAGCCTTGGGGAAGGGGCCCAGTGCACCACACAGCGTAGGCTTGGGCAAGACGGGCAGTTGAAGCGGCACCTGCACAAGCGTGCTGGTGGACAGGCTAGCCGTGGCAAGAGATGGTGCCTGGAGGCCAGTGGGCCACATCACCCCCTAGGCTATGGGATCGGAAGGTGTTAGGGAGGAGAGTGATGTGGTCATACTTACATTTTAGAAAAATAACCACCTTGCAACACAAAGGACAGATTAGAGTAGACTCATCAGGTGGCACTCCTGGGAGGCCAGGAGAAGGCAGCGGTGAGGTGCAGGGCCGTCAGGGCTGCTGGAAGAGATATGAGGAGACCATCAGCAAGGCTGCGGGGATGGGGACAGCTAAGGCTGAGTCCCGGGGACAGAGCCAGGTGGGACTGGCTCTGGGGTGGAGCATACAGCAGAGGGAGCAGGCCTGGGATAGGGGAAGAAATTGGGAAGCCAGTCGAGGACACACCAAGCTCGAGGTGCAGGCAGGACATCCAAGTGGGCATTTGAATGTACGGGGTCTGGAATGTCAAGGTGACAATGATGTGACCATTGGGCGATAAGTCCAGAGCATGAGCAGGAGGACCAGGTAGAAGACGAGCAGGTAGAGGAGGAGGAGGAGGGGGAGGGGAGAAGAAGGAGAGGAGGGAGGAGGAGGAAGGGGAGGAGAGGAACCTGCTCAGCCCTGGTGCTGGGGGCAAGGGGTGCAGACTGACAAGAATGCGAAAATGCTGAGCCCAGGAGACAAAGCAGGGCAGCAACATATTTTGGGTGAAGAGAGGGAGCTGCCACAATGGTGTGCAGCAGGGAGCCGCCCCATCTGCTTTGGGAGTGCCCGGCCGAGCTGCTGGTGCACCCTGGGGTGACCAGCCCTGGGTGGGGAGGAGGAGGTCACATGTACCCTCCTCCCTTTGTCCTGGAGCTTCTGCATCCTGCTTCTGCCTGACACTGAGAGTGAGCCCCGAGTGGTGTCCCCCTGCGGAGGTCAAATGCAGCTGGCCTTATCCGGCCCGGAATCGGGGCAGCCACAGCATGTGCCCAGGGCCTGAAGGCTCACAGAGGGTCTCGGGTGGGAGAGGGAGCAGGCGTGAGCACGTGTCTGGCAGATGGGGAGGCACAGAGTGTGCCGTGTGGGACACCTCTTGTGTATGGACAGGTGGGGACCTCCTGTGTGAGGACATTCGTGGTTGCTGGTGCTGGGGACTGTTCACGTATCGGAGCTCGTGTGTCTCAGGACAGGAGGAAGTTGGGTCCAAAATGCAGGTGCACCGTGGCCCCTGGGGTGTGTCAGGAGCCACCCAGGTACCTGTGACACACATGCTTCCTGTGACACACATTTGAGACCCCTCATCAAGTCCAGGGCTCAGGAGTCAGTAATTGTCATTGTGCAGGTAAGGAAACTGAGGCCCAGAGACATTAAGTCCTCGCTGGGGCACTGGGTAGTAAAGGAACAGGGGCTGAAACCCTCACTTGCGCTGCCCTGCCGTTCTTACCCCCAAAGGCGCAATGCTCCCTGTGCCTGGAACGGCACCTTGTCCCCTAGTTCACACCCACACCCCTCGTCCTGAAGGTCCAGACTCAGCCTCCTCCTCCGGGCAGCCTTTCTGGACTCACCAGGCTGGTGTACAACAGCCCCAGCTGGCATCACAGCACTTATCTCTCCAGGCTGCACCTGTTTTCTTACCTGACACTGCTGTTGTCAGAGCCCTTCTCCTACGGTAACCACGATGCACCGACAAATGGCCAGTGTCAGGAGCGATGGAGCGCGGCAAACTCCAGCTCAGGATGCTGGACCCTGGCCATCTGCTCCCAGACCCCTGGGACCCCACCCTAACAACAGGGTGACTCCTCCCAGCCCTGCATGGCTTCCCCTGCCTGGAACATCTAGTCCCTCTGTCATGACCCAACTGAAGGCCACCTCCTCATCCTGCACTTGGGGGGCCTTTAGGACACTTACTGAGCACCAGACAGGATGCCAGCGATCTTCCTAGGTGATAACAACCACGGCAGTTTCCACACATAGCACCCACGGTGTGCCAGGAATGGCCCTCAGTCCTTTGCAGGTATTAGTTCATAATCCTGCAGTGTGGATCCTGGAACGACCTCTATTTTAGGGTTGAGGAAAGGAGGGCACGGAGCAGCCCATTCGCTTGTTCCAGCTCTCTGTACTTATAAGTGGCAGAACCTGGATTTGAACCAGGCAACTGGGCTCCAGAGCCCTGCTCTCAACCACCACCCTGAGTAAGAAATCTCATCCTGTCCTCAAGAGCTCACAGCCCGGTGGGCAAGACAGGCTTCTGCCCAGTGACGTGAGGAGGTGGAGAGGGCCGGTCACAGGTGGGCCCGTGGTGCAGGGGAGGAATCTGCCCCACCCTCAACTCTGGCCTCAGATGGGGCGTCAGCCTAGAATGTGCTGGAATGTCTTTGCTTCCCTCCCCGGAGCACTGGCAGGTCCTGTGGTCCGGTGGACCTGCCTTGTGGTGCGCCACCTCCCTCATGGCCCCTGCACTGCTGGCCTGCCCCCCTCCCCTGGTGGGGACGGGCCCTGGGAGCCCTGTGCCTGGGTCACATGGCGGCAGCAGGGGGCCGCCTGTGCCGGGGAACAGCATGTTTGCCTGCCCCTGGTAGAGGGAGCGGGCTCTGTTTTCTCCCTCCTGTAATTGTTACCATCTGTTTCCCTCCATCGTGTTTGTTGATGTTTTCTTGTTTTAAAACTGAAATGAGTCAGATTGGAAGCTGATTTAGGAAAAAGTGTCTGGGAGGGAAGCTCAAAGTGGCCATGGGGGACTGCGTTTTGGAGCCGTTAGAAAAGGAAAGATTCTCCGGGACAGGCAGTGGGTGCCGCCCAGCTCCTTCCTGCCCCGTGGGGGCTGGAGCCCCCCAGCAGCCCTCGCCGGCTAGGACGTGTGGGTATGTGGGGCATGAGTGTGTGCGGGCTCAGTTGTGTAAGTGGGCGAGTGTGTGTGTGTGTACTTATGCACCTATGTGATTGTGTGTGCTCGTGTGGCCGTGAGTGTCGTTACAGGGGCGGGCTGCGCAGCATGGACCATGTGGGTGGTCGGAGTTTTGTATTCCGAAGCAGGCAGATAAGAAGGAGAGAGCTGCAGGTCACCTGTGATCCAGGTATAGGTTTGGAGGGTCCCGCATCTCCGCAGTTGACATAAATGTGACCTCGAGTCAATCTATCAACTAGCTGCCCATGAGCAAGCAAAAAATATAAAGGAGTTTCCATGCACGGGTGAGGCGGCTGGGTTTACTTGGGATATTTATGTATCCCCAGGGAGAATGGCCCCAGGAAGTGATCCCCAAACTTCTCGCAAGGGGCTGTAGGTATTCCAGGTGAGCTGCACGTGGCCAGGAGTCTAGTGGTGACCGCCTGGACTGTCCATCCCAGGGCACTTACAGCCCTGCCTGCCTCCACCCCAGAGCTCAGCTTAGGGTTTTTCTGCGGGGCAGGGAGGCTTCAGTGTCCTCTAAGGACCAGGTACCAGAGCACTACAGGATAGGAACTGGCTTCTGGAGCTGATAAAACTGAGGCCTTCAGCTGCCTTCTTACCAGGGATTTTAAGTCAGTTCCTGGGCCACCGTCCTTCCCAGCGCCATGCTAGTATCCACCAGTCACCTGGAGTCCCGATTCCTAACTGTGGTTATTTAGCCAAAGGAAGGAGCCCTGTGACATTGCCCCTCACCTGTGGGTCTGTAAGCCCAGCACGGCTCTAGGACACGTGACCTGCAGTTCAGACCAGCCGCCACCAGAGGTTGTGCCGCCCTGGCCCTGGTCCCATGGCCGGACAGCTAGGCTTCCCATCGATGTGGTGTACGGATCAGGACCCAGCCTACTTCCCCCTCCTTTGTCCTCTCTTGATAGTCCACAGCCCGTCGGGGATTGTCTGGCCACAGCAACCCAGACAAAACTGATGTAGGAGAAAGACTCTGTGCCTTGGCACAGCACCCTTCTCACCCAAGGCTGCTTCACACTCCTGCATGCCCGGCCCCCTACGGTAATAATAGCTGCCATTTGCTGGGCCCCCAGCTTTGTCCCAGGTATTGTGAGCTAGGCCCTAGGAGCGGGGAATTTCCACACCTGGCTGAAATCAGTCTTTCCAAAGAGGGATTAGCATGCCTGACCTATAGCGAAGGAGAGAAGCAAGGGCTCAGAGAGGTGAAATGACTTGTGCAAGGTCGCAAGGGCAGGGAGGGGTACAGCTGGCCCCAAATCCAGACCTGCCGACTCCAGCCACAGCTGCGATCGCTGTCAAGAGGGGAGTTAACTCCAGGAGAGCCGTGGTGCTGTCAGCCAGGGGAGCTGGTGTCTGGGCATGCAGGTTGGCTGAGTTTCACCGGAAGTTCCCAGAGCCTGCTCCTGCCCTTTTGAACCTTTGATCCAGAGCTTCTCTTTCCCGGGAAGCCCTTTAACCTGCTCTCAGCCTTCCCGCACAACACGGGGCGTGTAACTCACTCCACCTACTGTGATGTTTAGGCACAAGCAAAGGAAACTTCTCGTGTCTGCATATTTAAGCGCTTTTATTAAGTGGAACAAGCTATTTCTGAACACGAGAATGGCCAACAGCCTTAGAGGAAATTAAAATGAACCATGACAATGGAAAATTGCACAGGGGCACGGCGGATTCTCCGGAGATAAATACAACAAGCCTTTCAACAGCATTCGGGAAAGGCTGGAGATCATGGAGATTATGTTGTGAGAGAAAAAAAGCAAAGCATCAGAAAATTAGAGCTCAGGCTGGTGGGAGGACCGACCGGCATGCTAGTCAGCTCTGCGGGCATCTCTCTCCATGAAGCACCCCCTGGGGTCTGGCGGACAAGGCAAAGCCAGAGAAACAACGGGCAGATGGATCTCTGCTCAATTCAGCCAGCATTTCTGAATATCCACTGCACACACGCCGTGTGGATCTTGTGGACTGAATTGTACCCCCTACCCCAAAATCCACAGGTTGAAGCCCTGACCACCATTGTGGTGGTGTTAGGAGATGGGCCATTTGGGAGATCATGAGGTTTAGAGGAGATTCATTAGGGTGGGGCCCTCATGATGGGATTAGTGCCCTTATAAGAAGAGACCCCAGAGCTCTCTGCCATGTGAGGACACAGCAAGAAGGTGGCAGTCTACAAGCCAGGAAGGGAGCCCTCACCAGGTCCCAACCATGCTGGCGCCCTCATCTGGGATATCTCAGCCTCCGCAACTGTGAGGAATAAATGTTGTTTAAGCCACCCAGGCTGTGGTATTTTGCTATGGCAGCCTGAGCTGACTAACACTGTGGGGAGCAAAGAGGAAAACCCAGACCTTGGCCTCAAAGAACTCTCAGGCCTTGGGGGTTGTAAACTGGACCACCCAAAGGTTCGATAACTGTTCTCATTGTGGTTATGATCCCTCCATCAGCCTGTGCATTCTCTAGGCCAGAGTCTATTTGTGGCTGTGTCCCAGCACAGGATAGCCTCTGAGCAAGTGTGGGGTGGGTGGGTGGATGGATGGATGGATGGATGGATGGATGGGTGGATAATACCACTGACAGCGATGAGCCCAGGCGCTGCATAGAGCCGTGGTAGCCAGTCAGCGCCGCATGTGCAGAGGGGCCCTACCTTGGCCCAGGCCGTCTGGGGCTGTGCTGAGGAAGGAGTGACGGTGGAGGACATTTGTCTGGGATCCCGTCTCCCTGACCCAGAGGTCCGTGGTGAGCAGCCACAGACAGAAAGCCCTGCGTGCCACCTCCCAGTGGCTTCATGGGCCAGCCGGCCCAGCTCCCCGGTAGTTGTCCAGCGGCTGCCCCAGCCTCCTGCAGAGCAAGACCAGAGCCATACAACCCTGTGCATGGTGTGGGGGCACACAGGTGCCCACTGCCACCCCACTCCTCAATGCCACTGCCCAGGAAGGGCAGTCTGTCTGTCTGTCTGCCTCAAGAGGGCCTGCTCTCTGTCTCTCCTGCCCCTTCCACCCCCTCTGAAGGATTTCTCGGCTGTCCCTCTTGCCCGGGGCCTCCGGTGAGTTCAGACAGAACCTGTCTGCCCCAGTGTGCTTCCCAAAGCCTGAAGAGATGGGCTGGTGCTGGGTGATGCCACTTCCTTTTAAAAATCACTTAAACCACCTTAATCCTGAACCAAGGTGGAGCCAGGGGGATGCTTCTCTCCCAGGACCTGCCTGGCCACACGTCGCTCTCATTACGGAGAGCATGAGCAGGGAGCAAGCAGAAAGCAAGCTCCAGGGAGCCTGGGAAATGTCCACTGAGCCTGTAGTCATGTGCTTCTAGAATATTCCACCGCAGAGCAGTCAGTCCCGCTGAACCCCAAGCCCCATACTGCTCAGGATCTAAGCTTCCATCCCAAGACACACACTCGGGCACTGACTTGCTCCAGTGAGTCCCAAAGTCCCCACGACAAAACCATTTAGCTCCTTCAGCTGCGCTGCCCGTCTGAGGGGCTGCCTCCCGAGCACGTTTGTGCTGCCCTGCTTGTCCCTTTGTCGTGCCTGCCCCTCGGAGTGACTCTGCCACAGTCCCTCTCTTGTCAGGCTTCTAATGAGGCCGAGGAGGATGTCGTGTCACGGCGGTGGCGTGGCATGGCGTGGAGCTCACAGCTGGCGTCTTGCTCCAGGAGCCGGTGCTGTGAGTCGCGCGGCAGAGGGTTTGAGAACTTAGATCTCTCCCTTCTCCCGGGTGAGTCTCTTTTTGTGACAGAAACAATAAGGAATGCCCTGGCAAGGCGCACGACTGGAAAGGGGGGTCTCGGGAGCTTTAATAGGTGTGTTAGGCGGCTGAAGAAGGGACCACGGAGGGCGCGTCTCCAGGGAGGCCCTGTGGCGTGGCTCAGCACTCGGGGTCTGGGGCTCTGAGAGCCGGGTCCCAGGCGGCTCAGGAAGGGAACCGTGTGCTCCACACCCACTCTCAGCTCGCCTACCTGTGCGGGGGACTTTTCCTCACCAGCTTCACTACAGATTTCAAATCCGAAAAGGACAAAGGCTCCCGGAAGTGGGCGTTGCGTGCTGCACGTCTGTGAGTCTGCAGCTGACCCTGGGGAGGGCGAGGGGTGGGCCCAGAGTCGCTGCCTGCAGGGCCAGCAGTTGGAAACCGTCCCATCAAAGGCCGGAGCAGAGGCTGCCCCCGCCGTGCCCACCGACCCGCCCACTTTGGCGACAGGACTGAAGCCGGGTTGCCGTGCCCAGGAGGGAGCTGCGTTGTCACCAGTGCGGAGGTGACTGGGAACAGGCAGGGCGGCGGGGCCTCTGAGCAGGATGGGCCGGCTACGAGGAGCAGGGCTGTCCGGGGCACCATGAGGGCTGATTGAAGGGGGATGAAAGGCCCAGCCCAGGTGCCCCTCACTCTCCTCCTCGTCCCCGTCTGTCCGTCTGGGCCACCGGCTGCCGCACATCACAGGCGTCTGCAGAGGGCCAGGCCTGCCCTGCACCTTTCAGCAGAATGAAAGGGACACTGATATCAGAGGGAGCCGAAACACAGGAAAGCGCCTCTTTCTTTTCAAAGACTTTCGTTTGTGATGGGCTTTTTTTTTTTCCTAGGTGATCTTATTTCAAAGGCCCTTTGAAAAATTTGTGGGTTTTGTAATGGATGAAAAGTTACTTGGAAATGGGACTAAGAAGTTTTCAGTTGAAAGTTGTTAGAGGAAAGTTGAAAGCTTTGAGTTGTAAGGTTCTGCCAGATTTATCATTTCTTTTGTCCACAAGGCCCCTCCATTGGGAGGGGGCTCGGAGGAAGGTACCGGGGACCGGACAGGGCACGTTCGAGAGTGCAGCGAGCAAACCGGCCCCATCTGCAGCTGCCGTACATTTGCAAGGGAGGCCGCCTGTGCTGCACTTTCAGCAAAAGTGTCTTCAAGGAACGGACTTTGATGTTGGAAGAGGGAAAAGCAAACATACTTCCAGAATACTATAGAAAGCTGGGTTCTATCAAAGACAATGGCTAGCACACAGGTGTTTCGTATCAGCAAAATCATTAAGAAAGAAGACGGGCCTGAGAGAGGGGGCTTGGCACAAGCCCTGGGGCGTGTCTGCGTTCCGGAACCAAAGAGAGGAGAAACCAGTGAGCAGCCCGGGGAAGGAGCCCAGGAAGAGGTAAAAACCAGGAAAAGCACTGTTGCAAGAAACAAGGGGCAGGTGGTCTCAGTGTTGGGGGTCAGAGAAAGAGGACGGGGAGTGCTCCTGCCTTAGGCATTGGGAGGTGACCGATATTTAAAGGGGGAGTGGGTCCACTGCGCCAGGTGGGCAGAGTCAAGGACAGGCTGAGGTAACAGGGGTAGGACACCAGGGGTTCCCAGTGCCGTGGAGGGGCTGACCACAAAGAAGCAGGGCGGTCGGTGGAGTGGCAGGTGGAGTGTTGGAAAGCCACAGGGAAGGCGTTGAGGAGAGGGAGGGGAGTGCTGAAGAGAGGGGACATGATGTGGGCCCCATAGCATGCTGCCAGCCTTGGAGAGAGGTGCACGTGCCGGACTGCTCAGCCCTGGTCTGCGGCTGGGGGACTGGCCTCCCTCGAGAGGGCCCAGGCCACGCTGGCAGGGGATGGAAACGTGTCGGTGGTGGCCTAGGGTCTGAGGGGTGGGAAGCTGATGGAAGTCCAGGGGATCTGGGCCCAGTGTGCCAGCAGGGTCAGAGTGGGGGGCCCATTGCTCTGGACATGGTAGAGATAAGGGGGCCGTGGCTGGCACTCCTGTGGGTGCCTAGGGGCGGGCTCTAAGCATTACCCTGACAGGGCAGCGTGGGTGCCGCCTCCATACGGCTAGGCCCATCACGGGGCTGTTGCCACAGCAGGGCTGGGCTGCAGAGAGGTGGCCTGGGAACATTCCGGCCATCCCACAGCACTGCTGGAGGCCTTAGGTTAGAGTCCCGAGTTTGACACATACTAAGTATTTTTTAACTTCTCTGGGCCTTGTTCCTCTCATCTGTGAAATGGAGGTAAGAACACAGAATTCCTCATGGAAGGAAATTGGCTCTGCCTATGCTTGGCACGTGGGCCCTTAGGATGGTGGCTGGCCAGGGTCCTTGGGGTGATCCATCAGCCCAGGTGAGGGGGGCACAGGAGGTAGCCGGTGGTTTCAACTCAGAGTGTTTACAGATGCCCACAGGGCGGTGCTGGGCCTGAGCCGGGGCCGGGGGTAGGCTCTGCAGGCTGCCTCCCAGCGCAGCACGCGGCGTCGTTGCAGGCCTGACCCCTCCCCGCCCACCCTACGTCCTCTGCCCCCGCCCCGGCTCCCGGCAGGATCGTTTACCCTCCAAAGACATCATCATATTCTGTAATATGATTGGAATCTGAATATATATTTTAAATGACAAGATTGAAATTAAAATTTAAATAAAGAATTACTTTTCTGTAAGTTGCTCCGAAAGCAGTAATTTAGCAGCAAATTGATAGAGAAAGGTGAGCACTGGTCCTTTAAACCGTCGTGCAGTTTCCGGCACGCGAGCCAGAAGTGTCTCAATTTAACACATCATTGGTTAGTATTATTAGAAATTTCATCAGGCTCCGGAGCGCGTGGTGGCGGCGCACGCGGAAGGGGAGGCTGAGGGCGCAGGCCTGGGGCCCGGGGGCCGGAGAGGGCGCCTGGCTAATGAGGGCAGCCGGCGCCCAGGAGGCCCTCCCTGGCCCCAAGCAGGGATTTAACTACGATTATCTTCTCGTTTGTAGTTCAGTAGCGATCAGGAAATGGGAAATGAGAACTGAGAGACCCTTAAATGTCATTTGCTCTTCCCCTTCCCCGAGGCCACAGAGTGACAGCTTTGGTGCCTGTCAACACATCCTTCTGACCCCCTGAAACCTAGACTCCGAACAGGAGTCCTCGCAAGTGGCCTCAGCAAGGAGCCTGCATCCCATGAGCCACATGAGCAGGACCCAAAAGTCTGTCCCAGTCAGGTCCTGGAGAGCAGCTTCGCCCCTGAGGTGCCTGTGCTCAGACACAGCCTGGGAACTTGAAGGCTGTAGTTGTTCCCTAGAGTGAGGCCCATGGGCCACCTGTATCAGCACCACCTGTACGCCAGGCACTGTGGCTGACACCTATAATCCTAGCACTCTGGGAGGTCAAGGCGGGAGGATTGCCTGAGGTCAGGTGTTCAAGACTAGCAAGAGCAAGACCCCATCTCTGCTAAAAATTAGCTGAGTATTGTGGCAGGTGCCTGTAGTCCCAGCTACTCAGGAAGCTGAGGGAGGAGGATCACTTGAGCCCAGGAGTTTGAGGTTGCTGTGAGCTATGGATGACACCACCGCACGGTAGCCCAGGCAAGAAAGTGATAACCTGTCTCAAAAAAAAAAAAAAAAGAGGCACCCTTTTTGTCCCCATGCCACACTGACTGAATCAGAACCTCTGGAGTGGGATCCAGAAACCTCCATTCCTGAAGATGCCTCCAGATGCGGCTTATGTGCACTTGCATCAGAGATCCCTGTGCCGGTGGAGGTCAGACACGCTCCCTATGTGACCTTGGAATTGGTGCTGTCACTGATAACCTGCAAGTGCCAGAAAGCCTAACAGTCTGGGTAAACCCGTGAACTGTAATCTAAACATCCCAAACATCTCCTCTGCAAACCTGCAATTCCACCATTGGAACACCTCTCCTTTAAAGTATCAGTTGCCTTCCTGGCTTCACTTTTGTCGTGCAAGAGCCCCTAGAAGGGCTACACACTCAGTCCCCAAAACCTAAGTCTGAATATGTTTACCAAAACCTGGCCTCCATCACCCCCCACAGGTGGACCTGGCACCGTGAAGACCCAGGTACCTTGAGGGGGAAGGATGTGAAAGGAAGTGAAATGTCCACTCTTTGCAGGGAATGGCCTGCTCAGCCGTGCTCGGGTCTGGAATTGGCAGCTGCTGTGATGTGAGTCCCCAGGGCAAGCCAGGGCCTGGCCGTCAGGGGCACATCGGCCATACAGACCTCCACTAAGATCGGTGTGAGAAACCGCTCTTGCTGTGCTCAGAAGAGCCCCTGGGAATGATACCCCTTCAGGATAAGAAGAAAAAGGAAATGACAGCACTCATCACTGACGCTGGGCCAAAGGACACCAGAAACTCCACCCACCCATGTGCTCCCGAATCCATGTGCCTCTGCCACCCACCTCTGTAGAGCATGCACTCGGAGCTGTGCTGGCCTCCACGTGTCACTCAGCTTGCAGACTGCAATCTCACCTGGTGTGTTTGAGCTGCAGGTCACGTGCCTGTGCCCTAGCTGCAAGGGAAGCTGGCAGAGCAAGCGTTCTGATGTACGGTGCTCAGAAGGTGCCAGAGAGTCGGGAAACATGCCAAAGGTGCACAGCACAGCCCAGGCCAGATCAGCCTCCTTTGTCAAAGGGGGTCTTCAGGATCCAGAGCCGGGGGGTGGAAGGGGTGTGGTGTAGGCACACCAAAGTTTGTCTTTCCCAAATAAGGTGGGTATTGTAGGGAGTCCAGAGACAAAAACAAGCTGCAGATCAAGCTTAGAGTACAGTGCGCTCTAGCTGCCCCTGGCATTGTCCTCCCAGGGGCTTCTTGGGCTTTCGTCCCAGGCCACTTCATACCCACCACCCAGCTGGGGTGTGCTTGGGAGGCGCCACACTAACTTTAGTTGTAGCATTATGTAATTACAGTCCCTGCTATATTTATGCTGCCCCCAATCTTCTGCACATACAACTGTGGATTTTATATGTCAAGAGCAACACACAAATGACTTTTTTGCTCTTTTGCTAGTTTGCAATGTACACAGTAGATGATGTTATGGTGTTTCCCCTTTTTTTTTTTTTCTTTTTTTTTGAGACAGGGTCTCACACTGTTGTCTGAACTAGAGTGCAGTGGTGTCATCAGAGCTCACTACAACCTCAAACTCCTAGGCTCAAGCGATCCTACCGCCTCGGCCTCCCAGAGTGCTAGGATTATGGGTGTGAGCCACCATACCCGGTCTTTAGTGGCTTTAAACAAAATTTTATAATATTTCATAAATTTGTGCACAGGAACTCAGAGTTTGGCTGCACAGTTCTCCTGTGGTATTGTCTGTGGGCTCTTGGTAGTGTTCAGCTGATATGGGGTCTGGAGGATCCAAGAGACCAGTGCAGAAACTATGGGGCTTCCTAAAAGGATAGGCCCAGAACTGGCATAGTGTCATATCTGCCACACTTTGTCAAAAGAGTCCCAAGTGTGTGTATCCATTATTTGAATTGGCAGAGTAGAAGCTCAGTGCTATGCTGAAGACCCAACCATAGCAATTCTAGAAGCCCGTGGCCTGCATGTCTACAGTTTTTATCTGTGTAGGTTTGACTCTCTCAATTTTTCCCAGTCTGGTCTCCCATTTGTGTTTCCTCATGGTTTTATTGTACCCCTTATCTGTGGCACCCGTTGTTCCATTTATGGGTGGGAGTGAGACATCATGGGTCTGTTCTCTGGGGTCTCTTTCCAAGCTTGTGTCATCCCCAAGGGTCCCTGGTGCAGGCATCCCACCCCACTGGTTGTAAACTCCCCCAGGGCAGGAACTTGACCGTCACTGAGCCCTGTGCACAGCAATGCTAATGGCCCAGAGAAGGCACAGAAGCAAGCGGAGCTAGGGAGGGGGCTCTGGGCCTGGTGGGGACGGGTGGGCTGGCAGGAGGAGCCCGTGCTCTGTGCAGCTCAGCAGAAGGCAGCCCCGCCAGCCTCTCTGCACCTCCCGGTGACAAAGCACGGGGGCCTGCAGGTTCTGGTTGGGGAGGCAGGTTCATCAGCAGGGGAGGGCCGTGGCTGTGGGCATCATCTGCCCGGAGGAAGCCCACGTGCACCCCGGAAGCGGTCTCTGGAGCCTATCTCTGTCAGACGTATCCAGGCTGGAAATGTACTAGTTGCTGTGGGGTCCTTTGGAGGAAACCAGTCCATCTGCCTAGCTTGTGGCCCACACTAGCCCATCCCTTCTGGAAGCTTTCCCTGACGTCCAGGCTTCACTGATTTACCATTTCTGACCTTCTTGGGCAAACAGTGGAAGATGCTGCATTGCGTTTTCTGCAGGACGCTCCCCACCTCCCCGGCCCCGCAGAGGCGAGTGTCAGCCCTCGGCACCCAGCACTTCACCACGCCCAGGCACCAGGAGGGGCTGGTGGGCTTCAAGCAGCCTCCCGCAGCATCCACAGTGAGGCTGTTGGGGGCCCAGCACACAAGGCTCCCACAGTCTGGAACTCCTCTCCCCAGTGAGGGGACCCGACTGTCTCACAGCCCTGCTCTGTCACTCTCCCTGCAGCCTACTCCATGCATTCATTCCTTTGCTGAACCAACATCCATGAATGCTTTCCCACTGGCTAGTGCTGCGGTTCAGCAACCCTGCCTCATTCATTCCCTCCTTGGGCACCTACGCCAGGCAACGCCAGCTGGACCAGGACGGGCTGGGCCCCTGCCTTTATGGAGTTCACCCACCAGGACGGGATCAGAAGCAAGGCCCTAGGGGCAGTGTGCTGAGCACTGTGATTGTCCCGTATGCGCAGAGTAGGGGTGAGAACAGCGAGGCCCAGGAGGGTCCCAGGGAAGTCCACGTCCCTGTCGTCTTCCAAACCTTCCTGACCATGCAGGATGCTGCCAGCCTACATGGCACCTTTGTGCAAAGTGGAAAAAGGGGCTCCCTCTGGGTGGAAAAATTAACAAAAAGCAGCCTCTCTGGGCTGTTGCAGACTTGCGCACACACAGCTTGGTGAGCAAAGAGTTCAAGTGCCTCTGCCTCCCCAGCTGAGCGTCAGCCCCCTCTGGCAGGCATCTCTGCATCACGCACTACCTGCGGCCTTACACACCGTCCCCTAAATGGAGCAGGACCCTGGGGGCAGCTCTGTGGCCCATGTGTCACAGGGTCGCCCACACGCCCTCTGAGGCTGCTGCAGGGTAGCATTCCCAGCCCCAGCGACCAGCAGGTGCCTTCGGCCTCTGCGCTGCCTCACAGGGAGCTGTGGCCATAAAGGACCTGGGCCTTTAGTGCTCTTCAGTTGCCAAAAGAAGCAGGATGCTGTCAGGCGCCGTAAAAATGTGACCTTTGAAAATTTACAAGAGCTCAGGGTTTAAAAAGCTGCTGCGTTAATGATGCATCCCATTAGCATCTCATTAAAGAGAAGCCAGCTTGCCCGATGACGGGCACACAGGGCCACCCCGTGGGCTGGGCAGGGCAGGATCTCCGGCACTGCCTCTCTCTGCCGAGTGCCATCATGTCACCAGAGCAGAAGCCATGGCCAGGAACACTGGGCGAAGGCCAAAGGTCTGGGTGGCTTCGCTGGTGTCCCAGACGGTGGCAGTGGGAGGGGGCACGGTGAGGCTAGCTCATCCCTGCCTGAGCCAGGTTTTCCTGGTTGGTTTTTGTGGCATTCTTGTGTTGGGCAGCTTCGTGGCATGGAGCGTGGAACTCGGGGAGGCCTGGGCTTTGCAGGGATCCAAGCCTGTGGGGTTCTGAGCCATGGGAGGAAAGGGTCAGCCTGAGCTAGGCTCAGCGCTGGAGCCCCAGACCCACTCACAGTCCCTAGAAGCCTCCAAAACCTGGGGTCTGCACGAGTTTGCTCTGGGCCTGGGGCTCTTGGCAGGAGGCAGGGGCTCTGGTCAGGCCGTGCTGAGTCACACGTCCCCGGCTGCGCCACGCATCTCCCACCTGGGAGCCCAGGCTCCTTGGCTAAGGGCACACACCCCCAATTCTGGGATTTTTCTGGAGGGAGTAAAGGAAGGAGTGTCACTTCATTATTTTAATAAAATAAATAAAATTCCTGAACTGCAAGTTGCTTGTAGCTTCACAAGTTGTTAGCACTGAGTAGAATATGAGTAGCCTTATTTACCTTTCCTAAAGAAAAAAAAAAGACTCTTTTTCTTCTCACAGCAGAACTGTTTTCATGTGCATAAGAAATTGCTTGCAGTATTAATGAAAGACACAGCCCAACAGCAGGCCTGTTGCCGCCCAGTTCACCTCCTCCTCCCAGCTACCCGGGTCTCCTCTGCACACCTGGGCACCCCCAGCTTCTTTGGGGTCACACTGTTTGCGTACCCGAGTTCCGCAGCAGCCGCTTCAGGGCAGGGCTGTCTCCCTGTCACCCATGTCACCCGTGTCACCCGTGTCCCCCGTCCCTTGAGCAGTGCCTGACACAGAGCAGGAGCCCCAGCAAACCAGCCAAGAGACACATGAGCGAGTGAGGGAGCCAGCAAGAGTGTTTGGAACCAAGGGCCTGAGTGACCTGTGTTGCAAAAGTGTGCACTTTTTGGAACTCAGAAACTCCCCCAATTTTAGGGCAAATATTCGAACTCCCGAAGTTTTAGGGCTCAGAACCTGGGGACCCAAACTGGAGGAGACTCCCAACCTCCTATCCTGGCGACAGTGGCTATTCCAGGGTGTTTCCAGAGCCTTCCCTACCCTGTCAAGTCACAGGGCCGGAAAGCGGGTGCTGATTCAGTGGGGAGACGTGGGGGCTGTGGGAGGACCCCGGAAAGCTCCACAGCCTCGTGCCTGGGAGGCCTTGAGGGTTCCTGGCAGCAGAGAGAGGTTGCAGCGCCCCCTCCTGGCAGGAGGAGTGTCTGCATTGTCAGTGAGGGGTGCTGGTAAGGAGCTGGGGTCCCCATTTCAAACTCTGCCCCCAAGCAGGGCCATGAATGGGACTCTGCACACCCTCCCTCCCCCTCGGAGGCCTCTGATCCCGGGGAAGCAATCTCTGTGCCTCTGAACCCACCAGGACCCGAGAGTGCAGCGCAGAGAAGGCTGCAGAGTGTGTCGACTCCTGCATCCTTCAGACAGGGCGCGCGTGAAAAGCTGTCTATTTGGAGAATGCTGAGGAAGCCACGCTATTGTTCCGTGAGACTGCTGGTGAGCGTGGCTACCTCCCAGCCCCCGCCCACCGCCTCCTCCCACCTCCCGTCTGTCCCACAGACAGAACTGGGGCAGGGGCCTCTGATAAGGAAGCTTGTCCGTGGAATTGTTCTG
>VSMD01029675.1:0-11172 GCA_008750895.1 Mirza zaza
CCACTGAAAGTTCATGGGCAGAGAAGGGGTGCTCTTCTCAGAGAATGGATGTACTAGGTGACAGACCAAAGATACTTCCATAGAGAAGGGTATCTTTCTCTCTCGCAAGGATATCTTGCAAGCCAAGCTAAGGGAGGCATTTTCATGTGGAACTTGGGGAGACCCAGGGCACAGGCACAGCTGCATCGGGACCTGGGTGATTAAGTGCAGCCCATGCAGTCCTGGAGAAGGAACATTGTCCCTGCTCCCGGCCAGGGCCCTCTGGTGCCTCCCAGGCTTGCCACTCGAGAATCACCTGGGAAAAGGGAACCAAAGGGCAGGGGACAGGATTCTCCCTGCAGGCTCCATGGCAGGGACAGCAACAAGTCCACCCTCAGGGGACTTAGGGTAGGGACAGAGCGCTCATATGTGGCTTCTCCAGGGACTCCCAGAGAGAAAGGCCTTGGAGGAAGTCACGCAGTGCTGGCCAGCAGGACAGAGGGGAGAGGGCCCCCTAAAGGACATGTCACCTTTATAGCCCAGCTGGTGGGGCCTGGGGACATCTGGGGTACAGGTGACTTTGCTATTCACATGTTTAAAGAAAAAAGAGCTGACTACAAGCTTGAAAATGTTGAAATAGTTATTACTAGGTGGAGGAACTAGAGATGACCTTTATTTTGTCATCCATACATTTCTATATCTTCCAAATTTTCTACAATAAGCATATATCACTTTTATATTTAGAAGAAAAATAAACACTGTATTTTTCAAGGAAAGTGTGACGCGACAGATGCTATCACGGAAGAACAGTGCGCTAGGGAGCGTGCAGGAGGGAGCAGCTATGTCCAACCTGCCGGGGGCAGGCTCAACCCCTGAGGAACAGAGCACTCAGCTGAATGCCTCGGGGGACCGAATACTCCGGCCTGCACTCTGTTTTTGTTAAAAGAGATGTGAGACCAAACAACAAGCGCCTGTCCTGGATGCTGCTGGGGGTGTTCTGGACAGTGCATTCCCGGCTCTCGTCTCTGACTCCGTCCCAGCACTGTGGGACGATGATTTGCCTGGAGCTGCTGGATGACACAATGGGTGGGGAGTAAGAGGCAAGTGTGCTTAGGAAATACTTTCAGTTCAGTGGAAAGAGCACTGGACCAGGAGTCCAGAGACCCAGAGATAGGTTCTGGCTCAGACACAGACTCACCTGGGGACCTGGGATGAGCCACTTTCCTAATAGACCCACATTCCCTCACCTGTAAACAGGGTGAGAGGGGAGGAAGAAGGTCCTAAACCAGCTTCGATGCTCTAAAAATCAGAAAAGTAACCACTGCTTCCAGCTTTCTGATGGTCTGAGGCTTTGTGTTCAATCAGAGTAAGAAAAACAGAGGCGGCAAGAGCTAATTCCATGTCTGCCTACGAACGTGGCCATCTGCCTATTTTACTCATTCATTGAGTGCATTCGTTCATTCAGACAGCTATTGAGTACCTAGCTGTGCCAGGCACTGCACTGCGCGCCAAGGATGCAGGCGTGAACCAGATAGACAAAGGGCTCCGCCCTCGTGGAGCTTATATTCTAGTGGCAGAGGCAGACAGTAAACAAGTAAACCGATAAACAATTACGTAAGTGTTATGGGAAAATAAAAACAGGGCAAGAGAGGACTGGTTGGCGGGGGTAGCGCCACTTTATATTAGTATCTGGGGATCAGAGAAGGTGATATTTGAGCTGAGACCCGAACGGATCAGCCATATTGGTCAGTATAGGATAGACGCTGCTGCGGTAACAAATGAATCCCTAAATCTCAGAGATTTAGCACAGCAAAGGTTTATTTCTTGACCATGCAAATTCCGCCTAAATCAGACGGCTAAGTGCCCTAGGCTGCCGCCCTCCACATGGTGACTCGGCGACTCAGGCGGCCTCTATCTTGGCACAAGACTTCTGGAACCACCACCGTGGCACAGAACGAGAGCTAGACAGTTCTGAAAGGGCTCTTCGTCGTCTCGGCCTGGAAGTGGATCTCCTCACTCGCACTCAGACCCCACTGGCCAGAGTTAGTGCCATGACCCATCTGGGAAGGGCAGTGCTGTCTGGGCAGGAAAGACCAAGTGGTGTGGAGGAACACTAGAAATCTCTTCCACGAGAACAACGGCGGAAGAGCATCCCTGGTGGAAGGAACAGAAAGGGCAAAGACTAAACCAGGTATGGTTTTACAAGTTCACAGGACTGGCCGAGGCAGAGGGCAAGAGGGAGAGGCAGGAGGTGGGCCCAGAGAGGAAAGGAGAGATGAGAACCCTTGTCGCACTGGAGGTGGGTTGTCTGTTTGTTGGAGACAGAGTCTCACTGTGATGCTAGGGCTAGAGTGCCGTGGCGTCAGCCTAGCTCACAGCAACCTCAAACTCCTGGGCTAAAGCGATCCTCCTGCCTCAGCCTCCCAAGTAGCTGGGACAACAGGCATGAGCTACCATGCCTGGCTAATTTTTTCTATTTTTAGTAGAGACGGGGTCTCGCTCTTGCTCAGGCTGGTCTTGAACTCCTGAGCTCGAGCAATCCTCCTGCCTGGGCCTCCCAGAGTGCTAGGATTACAGGCGCAAGCCACTGCGCCCGGCCTCAGGAGGTGTTAAGTTTGTATTCTAGGTATTAATACAGTAGATTGGATGTGAGTGCTGTCAGGGGCATCACACAGACTTGGATTCAAACCCCAGCTTTGCCACTCTAGGACTTAAGTGAGCACCCTGACATTTCTGAGACTTAGTCTCCTTGAAGGGTGTTGGGACAATTCACTTATGACTTATGAAGGACTCTGAGCACTGCCCAGCACTCAAGCACTCAAGAAATAGCGGTGGGCTGGGCACAGTGGCTCACGACGCCTGTAATCCCAGCACTTTGGGAGGGTAAGACAGAAGAATCACTTGAGCCAGGAGTTCAAGACCAGTCTGGGCAACATAGTGAGACCTCATCGCTACAAAAAATTAGGCTGGTGTAGTGGCACATGGCTGTAGTCCCAGCTACTGAGGAGGCTAAGGCAGGAGGATTGCTTGTGCCCAGGAGTTCAAGGTTACAGTGAGCTACGATCGCACCACTGCACTCCAGCCTGGGTGACAAAGGGAGACCTCGACTCAAAAAAAAAAAAAAAGGAAGAAAGAAATAGTGGCAATTATTGGTGTCGTAAGAATTTCCTTCCTTCCCCAGGTCAGTGGAGGGGAGGGTGCCTGAGGGGCAGAGGGGGTGGGGATGAGCCAATATAAACACAGTCTGGGTTAGCCGCCCCAACCGGTTCTCCTGGCTGTGCCAGGCAGGCTGAGGCTCCAGACCAATCCAGGGTCTGTCCTTTTCCCAGCGGACTGAGCCCCATGGACACACCCATCCAAGGACCCTTGTCAAAGAGGGAAGGTGGGAGGGGTGACGCAGGCTGTGTGGGGTTCCTTGTGCTGCGCTCCTCGCTGGAAGTTGTTAAGCATCAGATGAGCGATTGTGGACTGCCAGGCGCGAGGCCAAGCACCAGAGGGCTTCCTGGGGCCACCCCCACCCAGGGCGCCTGGCCAAAGCCCAGGCTGGCCGAGGTTCCAAGCTCAGCCTCCAGAGCCACACAGACCTGAGCACAAACAGGACTCTGCCGCTTTCTCAGTGACAGTAAGCTCTTTCCTTCCCCTCTCTGAGTGTCGTCAGGCCCGTGTCTGCAAAGTGAGGATGAACATGAGGCACCTGCCTGCACAGTGAGGCTCCCACAGCGACAGCCTGGCATATAGTAAGTGCCCAATAAGTGGGAGCGGCTATATTGGCTCCAGTCAGCTCTGCCCAAATAGTAACTTTTCATTGCAAAATGTAGGACACTTCCTACTGACTCCCGTCGAACAAAATTGATGACCTAAGAAGAAAGACACATCTTTTGCAGAGGGAGCCGATCAAGAGCTTTTTACTCCGGGGTTGGGGAGGAGAGAGGAGGAAGTGCCCTAGCAATTTTGTTGGATTTTTTTTCTTTCCTTAGATTGACACTGGTGTTTTTAAAAAGGTGAGTCCCCAGGAAGGTGTCCAGTTGTGTTCAGCGTCTGGCTGTGCCTGACAGTCGACATTCAGTGCGTGTTCAACAGTGCCATTCAGGATGTGTGCTTGACGAGTGAATGGATGAAGGCATGGGTGGGTGAATGAATGAATGGACTGTTTGTCCATTCCAGGGAAGCAGTTGCGGAGAGATCGCTCCACCTATCCGCCCCCATCACGTCCGTCCTGGGCCTCCAACTCCACCCCTTCTGCTGCCCCAAACCCAGTCCTGATGCTTCTTCAGCACTCCTGTGCACCCTTCCCATGCTCATTCCGCAGCTCCAGGCCACTACACACAAACACACACGCACACACACACACACACACACAGCCTGAGTGTGGAACTCCAGCTCCTCCGACACCCACATCCACCAGTCTGGGGAGATCGGGGAAGACCGAGGGATGAAGCTCCCCTTTATTTAGACACAGAAGTCCAGACCTAAGGCAGAGGAAGAACATGGCCTGAGAGCAGGACAGACCCACGTGGCACGGGGCAGCTAGAGCCCCGAGAGACCCGCAGACATCTGATTGGACGGACAGCCCTGAGAGTCTTTGCCAAGAAAGGTGTCTGGATGCCCAGGCCTGGGTCCGCTCCTCTGTGGGCCCCAAGTTGTTCAGACCTCAGAAACTCCACTAACGCCGGCTCAAGCAAAGGGGGGGATTTATTTCTTGGCTCAGAAACTGGGAAGTCCATGGCGGTTTTAGCTGAGGCGTAGCTGGATCCAGAGGCTCACATGATGTCATCAGGGCTTGTTTGCTGTCTCTTGGCACTTCCTGTCTCTCCTCGGCCTCTTCTTAGGTTTTCTCTGTGGCATGAACAAGACGGCCACCGGCCAAGGCCACTGCAGTCACACAGGGCTCCGTGTTCAGATGACCCCGTGCGTGAGGCTTAATGCTCTGCAGTGGCTGTCTTGAAATCCACAATCATTTCATCTTTGAGTTTATTTTGGAAGTAAGGTCTGGAACAATGGAGCATGTGCCAGAGGCTTGAAGCTTCAACTCACATGCAGCCCTGTCTCCTGCCACCTCCCTGTGACAGGTTCTTGGCCCCCCACTACCCTAATTCCTGGCCCCCTGGCCACTGGGCCTCTCCCTCCCGTCCTTGGCAGGGACCTGGACGCAGGCACAGAGAGGGTGGGGTCAGGTGTCCCCAGCAGCTTGCAGAGCATGGTAGCAGCACCACAGTCTGTCTGGCAGCCAGCCAGAGACCAAGTCTAGATGTGGGGTGAGCCTTTCACCTACACCATGGCGGGTGCTGAGACCCTTAGAGACCACCCCTCTGCTGTAGGTGGAGGTGGGGCCTGTGGAAAGGGGGGGAACCTCACTGAGGTTCTGACATCAGTCTGGGTTGAGGGAGGGTTAACCCAGCAGCTGCTGCCAGGCCCAGGGAGAAGGGGCACCCATCCCCGAAGCCACGGGGCTGGACGGGGCCCAGGAGGGTGTGCACTCCCCGGGCAGTGTCCCCCGTAAGGAAAAGCTCTCCCTGTGGGGTGGGGGAGGGGTGTCCTCTCCTCCCACAACTTCCCTGAGCCTGGCTTGTGTGTTTGTCTTTTCTGGCCAGCTCCAGGCAGCCTCGGGGACACGAAATTCAGATTGTATAATATCAGTGATTCTGCACTTGAATTAAATGCTCTGATGTTTGGACTTAAAACTGGTATTACACAATATAAAGATGAATGGCAAAATTCATGCTCATTATCTGAAATTTTAATTTTTCTGTACTTAGAATGACATTAAATAGAAAATTAAAAACACCATGATATGGCTGGGCACGGTAGCTCACACGTGTAATCACAACACTTTGGGAGGCTGAGTTGGGAGGATCACTTGAGCCCAGGAGTTTGAGACCAGCCTGGACAACATAGCAAGACCCCCATCTCTACAAAGAACTAAAAAACTAGCTAGGCATAGTGGTGCGCGCCTGTAGTCCCAGCTACTCGGGAGGCTGAGGCAGGAGGATCTTTTGAGCTCAGGAGTTCGAAGCCACAGTGAACTATGATCACACCACTGCACTCCAGCCTGCATGACAGAGTGAGACCTTGTCTCTAAACAAACAAATAAAAACACTATGACAAGCTGAGAGAAAAACCATGGAAGGAAGAAAAGTGTTCTATGTACCTTTATGGTAATTTTTCCTGCTTTCTGAGCAAGGGACCCTGCATTTCCATTTTGCACTGGGCCCCACAGCTTATGTACCTGGCCGGGCCACCAGCATGCCCAGGACAGCATCAGCCCTGGCAGAAGGGGCACCTTCCCAACTGCTCCGACAGGAAATACCGGAGCACATGGGTCACATGCGCATCCCTGAACCAAGCACAGTGGATGGGGAAGTGGGGTCCTCTGATTGGCCAGTTCTGGGCACGTGTCCGTCCCTAAGCCCAGGGGCGATGGCCACGTCCCCCGCTGTGCTTCCTCCACACGCCCCTCACGCCTAAAGAGCAAAATATGAAAATGCCAGCTGGGCAGGAGAAAGCAATTTAGTCTCACTCTCCGGGTTCATATGTCCCCAGACCCCTTTGCTGAGTCCTCTTCCCCTTCCTCTAGATGCTGAGGTGGCACTGGGCTCCGGCCTTGGGCCCCTTCTCCCTTCCAGCCACTTCCCCTGGTCCCAGGAATCCACGGAGGGCAGCTCTCTCCAGCCAGGACGTCTCTGCCAAACACAGGCCCGGGCTCCCAGCCCTGTTTGGCCTCTGTCCTTGGGGTACTGACATGCCAGAGCTCACCCGTCTGCACCCAACCCCCTAAGAGCCCCTCAACACTGCTTCCTGCCCACCCCCCGCCCCCCGCTTGTCCCATACAGCCCATCTTGGCTCCACCAAGCCAAACCCAGCCCATCAGCAAACCCCGTAGGCGCTTCTTGAAGACACCCACGAGCCACCTCCTCGCTGTCCTTGGTCTGCTCTTGCTGGCCCAGCTGCAGCGCCTCTCGCCTGACTGCCCCAGCCTCGCAGCTGGCCTCCTCGCCTCCACTTTCCCTCCACTCCACTCACCTCCTTGGAGCATGTTGACACTCCTCAACTCCAGACTTCCCAGTGCCGTAAACCTTGAAACTGGTTGGTGGGTGAAGTGCATTTGTAGCGTCTGCAGGTTCCTACTGCATAGATACTCCTGCCCTGGCCAATTTCAAGCTACCGGTGTGACATCACTGAAGTCGGAGTGGGAAAGGTGTGCACAGTGCGCGCCTGCAAGCCAGTCTGAGCGACTCCAGCACACCACTGCTCCTACCCCGCCCCGGATAAAATACAAAGTCTTTCTGTGGCCTGTGGCCTGCATGGCCCTGCCTGACCCAGCCTGGCCACCTCTCCACTTGTCCCCACTCTCCCCGTCACTCAGTGAACTTCAGCCTCCTCTGCACTGTCACCCAAGGTGTCAAGGCTGTTCCCACCTCAGGGCTTAGCATTTGCTGTTCCCTCCACTGGGATGTTCACTCAGCTCTTTGCATGGATGACTGTCTCACTCACTCAGGTCTCTGCTCAAATGTCACCCTGACCCCCCTACAATAATACCCTCTATCACGATCCCCTTTTTCTTTTGTTTTCTTTCTTTTTTTGAGACAGAGTCTTGCTTTGTCACCCTGGGTAGAGAGCAGTGGTGTCATCATAGCTCACAGCAACCTCAAACTCCTGGACTCAAGCGATCCTCCTGCCTCAGTCCCCCGAGTAGCTGGGACTATAAGTGCACACCACCACCCCTGGCTAATTTTTTCTACTTCTAGTAGAGACAGGGTCTCGCTCTTGCTCAGGCTGGTCTCGAACTCCTGACCTCAAGTGATACTTCCACCTTGGCCTCCCAGAATGCTAGGATTACAGGTGTGAGCCCCGCCTGACCCTCATTTTTTTCATTGACTTTATTGCTGCCTTAGGTTTCACTATGCACTTATTTGTTCACTGTCTGTCCTCCTCACTCGAGGCAAACTCTACAAAGGCAGGAGTTCATCAGTTCACGGCTCTGTCCCCACATGTGGAGAGAACAGAACTTGGCACATGGCAGGTGCTCGATAAACTCCTGTGGCAGGCACTGGGACAACGGCTGTGAACGAGCCCGGTCCCTGCCAGTGAAGCAGAGGAGGCTCCAGAGGGAGGCAAGGAGGCCAGCAAAGGCAGCCCAGCTCTTTCCGGGAGGGTCTTGGGTCTGGAATGAGCACCGGGGCCTTCATCCTGCCATGGCAGGTGGCATTCCGAGGTCATCAAAAGCAGGGCAGCTTCCACTTGGTGCCACTCTGCCTTTCTACCCTTGAGAATGTTCTGTACACTCAGCCTGCCCAATGCCAAGTCCAAGCAGTCTGCCCTGTCTCCATCGAGGGTGCCGCCCAAGCTTGGGAGGGAACCCCAGAACCATAAACCCTCAGAGCTTGGGACACTGGGGAGCCATCCTGCCAGCCTGGCCCTCCATGGGCCCTCAGAGCTCCTCCTGCACTGGGACAGGGGCAGGGCAACGTGGCACCAGGGCCCTTCCCAGCACCTGTTGTCCAGATTTTTCTAGGATAACTCCAAGGACAGGGAACTTACTTTTATTCCTTCCTTCCTTCATTCATTCATTCATGGTTCAACAAATAGTTATTGGGCACCTACCTACTCTGGACTGTTTCAGGCCCTGGGGACTCAATGGTGGCCACAATGGATCTACCCCTGGCCTCGCTGAGCTTACATTCTGCTGAGAGAGGAGATGATAACCAGGTAAACAAGTCAGTAGATAATAAAATCTGGTAAGTGTCACCAAGGCAACTAGACCAGAAGGCAGGATGGAGCACAGCCGGCTGGCATGGGGAGGCTCCACAGCAACCGGGAAAAGGCGGGGAGCACCGCCCTAAGGAGGCAGCATCTGGACTGAGCCCTGAACATCAGGAGGGAGCCACTGCTCAGCTTGGGGCCCAGGCAGTCCAAGCTGAGGGGAAAGCGGCGCAAAGGCCCTGGGGCAGTAACCAGTTTAGCATTTTGGAGGACCAGGGCGAGAGCGGTAGGACTGAAGCACAAGGAGCAGAGAGAGAAGAGAGGGCCACCGGCCCAGATCACTGAGCGGGGCCTTCTGTTCCCCATGAGGAGCCACCCGAGGGGTCTGATGGGATTTACCTTCAAGCAGCTCTGGCTAGAGCCAGGCCTGGAGGGCAGAGTGGAGTCAGGAGGCCAGAGAGGAGACCGTGCCGTGCGTGGCCCGGTGAGAGCAGATGGTGGCCGAGACTGAGCGGCCACAGTGCAGGGAAGGGGCTCAACCAGAGGAGGACCTAATAGGACCTGCTCGTGGGCTGGATTTTGGGGTGGAGGGAAGAAAGGAATTAAGGATGACACCTGGATTTGGGGCCCGATGGCGTCTGCTGAGAGGGGCGGTCTGGGCCAAGGAGAGAGCCAGGAGCCCGCTGGGCCATGGCCAGTTTGCACTGGCGGAGAAGACTTCCTCTTGCCCTGCTGCGTGTGGCCCGCCACACTGGCCCTCTTAGGACCTGGTGTCAGGCACACCCAGGTTCCACCCTGACCCCACCAGGACGAGCTAGAGACCCTGGACAGCCACTGAGCTCCTCCGAGCCCCTCCATCGTCATCCCTGCAATGGGAACATGATCCACTTTTCCTGGCTCGCTATGGGGACTCCACGCGGGGACATGTAAAGCACACCTCGCAGGCCAATACACCAGGGTACACGCTACCTGCCAGAACGGTCACTGCTGCCACTGCCATCCCGCCTCCCTGTCATTGTTGTGCGAATCGGCCTTTCCTCCCAGAAAGAAGTGGGGCCCCGGAAAGAGGCGCCTCTCAGATGGGGACAGGGCCCGGGGCCAGTCCTGGAGAGGGGCCCAGAAGCAGGAGGAAGAGGAGGAGGGCTCTCAGGCTACCTTGGTGGGGACAGCACATGGCAGCCGGGGCCACTCTGAGGGCCCCGGGCAGAGGCTGCAGGAGCACGAGCATTGATGGAAAGAGACCCTGCACCTCCCCTGACCAGCCAGCCACCTGACCCCCCTGAGCCTGGCTTTGCTGCTCTGTGACAGAGGACACTGTTGGCCCCCGGCGAGTACAGGGCAAGTTAGGCTCCCGAGCACGTAGCTCAGGGCCGGACATGCAGGCTGCGCCCAGGAGCCGCTGGTTCCGAGCAATCTGGTGGACCCCAGGGGCCAGGGCCAGGCAGCTTCTGGAGCCTGGGGCAGCAGTGGCAACTGAGGACAGTGGGGCCAGGAATTTGCATGGCGTGGGGCAGGGGCCACTCCTAAAGGTCGGGAGCTGCCGCTAAAAGGGCCTGTGGAGTCCCTAAGTCCAGGCAGCAAGGCAACCCACACGTCCTGAGTGGAGGTCCGGGGAGGCCGCTCAGCCTGCCTGTCCCGCCTGGGGCTGGCCGCCACTTACCGGAGGACGAGTGTCTGCGCTCTGCCTGCCTTGCAGTGTCCCTTTTGAAAAGCTCCAACATGTCTCCAGCAAATAAGGGAGGTAAAGGATTGTGTGCGCACACAGGCCGAGTGATCTCTCCAGAGGTCAGCAAAGGTCTGGCCAGAGGGGGTGGCCGCAGACAGAGGGGACAACATCAAGATGAGAACCAGGGACACGCTCACTGCCCTGCCAGGAGAGGAAGCGCTCCTTGGCGCTCCGACTGCGGGCTGGCACCCACGGCACCAACGGCCACGCTCATGCGCAGGGCAGTGAACCGAGGCTCAGAGAGGGGAAGATCCTTGCCCAGGTCCTTCTTGTGTGCTGTCCCAAGTGTCCCTGGTGCTGGGCACGGCCACCTCTTCAGGGGAGGATGGCGGATGATGGTGGATGAAGCTGTACCCTCCAAGCGCTGTGCCCCTTCTCTGGGGTTCAGGAAAACACCCCTCACAGCATCACGAGCACTGGGGAAAATGGAACAATTCATCCTTGGTTTATAACCAACCCCACAATCCAGACCACAGGCAAGAGAAAGAGCACCTCAACTCTGGGACTGAATTCTGGATCCAACCCATGTCTGCTAGGGTCCCAGGAACAGGAGCAGGAACTGGGTCCCAAAGGCCATTGCCAGGCCAGGGAGGCTACACACACCCTTCAGGGGACTGTTTGCCTCACCTCCCCCCTGGTCCAAAGGCTCCATGAAGAATTGGCTGCCTCCCCTCGCTGGGCCCAGTCTGGATGGGTTTGTAACCAACTGCCACTCTGCTCTTGGAAGCTCCCAGCCCAACCTGCCTGCTCCCTCTCAGGGGATCCAA
>VSMD01029676.1:0-20504 GCA_008750895.1 Mirza zaza
TCTACCTCCATCTAGATATCAAAGGATGTCTCAGACAACCTCAGGGCCCAGGCAGTGACTTGCTGCAAGGACAGGGCCACTGCAGAGAGCCCCTGCTAGGGCAATGCTTAATGGAGCAATGGGAGTCTTCCCCCAAGACTCCAGACCTGCAGAGCCACCAGCGTGCAGTGCCAGCCTGGGAGAGCTGCAGGCATGCAGCTTCAATGTGTGAGAACCGATTGTGGCCCACGACCAGCAAAGCCATGGGGGCAGGGCTGCCTGAGGCCTTCAGGGCCCAACCCTTGCCCCACTGTGTCCACATGGTGGGACATGGAGTCAAAGAAGATTATTCTCAAGTCTTAAGATTTAATATCATTTGTCCTGTTGGTTTTGAGGACCTGTTACTTCTTCCTTCTTTCCTATTGCTCCCCTTTGGACTGGGAAGGTCTCTCCTATGCCTGTTACACCATCGTATTTTGGCGCCATGTAGTTGTTTGATTGTAGCTGGTGAGCAGTTTGCGTCGGATGAATCATGCCTTGAGTTTCTCATATATCTGATTCAGATGAGTCTCTGGATTTTAGAATTTTGAGTTGATGCTGGAAGGAGTTAAGACTTTTAGGGCTATTAGGATAGAATGAATTTTGTATGTGAGGAGGACACAAATTGGGAGGGGCAGGAGCAGAATGCTATGGTTTAAATATGTGTCTCCTCTAAAATGTAGGTGTTGACACAGTGCTGGTATTAGGGGTAGGGCCTTTAAAAGGTGACTAGGCCATGAAGGCACCTTCCTTTTTAATGGAATGAAGGCCCTTATAAAGGAGGCTTCAGGCGGCACTTCGCTAGCTTGCTCTCTCGCCCCTCAGCCATGGGATGATGCAGCGAGAAGGCCCTCACCAGAGGCTGGCACCTGATCTTGGCCTTAGCCTCCAGAGCGGTGAGAAATTAATTTCTTTTCTTTATAAATTGCCTCATCTGTAGTATTCTTTTTTAATTGATATATCACAGTTAGACATATTTTGTGGGTACATGCGATATTTTGACACATGCATATAATGTATAGTGATCAAATCAGGGCAAGTGAGATATTCATAGCCTCAATCATTTGTTTTTTCTTTGTGTTGGGAAGTCTGTGATGTTTTGTTATGACAGCACTAATGACCTAAGACAGAAAGTCTTCACAGATCTTGAAAAGACTAGTTCAAAGATAAGGACTTGCACCAGCCTCTATAGAAAACAGTATGGCCGTTCCTCAAAAAGTTAAAAAACTACCGTATGATCCAGGAATCCCACTTGACTGTAAATACAGAAGAATTTAAAGGAGGATCTTTATGATATTTGTACATCCATATTAATAGCAGCATTAGTCACAATAGTTAAAACTTGGAAGCAACCCAAGCGTCAGTCGATGGATAAGTGGATCAACAAAATGTGGTCTATACACACTGGAATATTATTCAGCCTTAAACAGGATGAACATTCTGACACATGCCACAGCAGAGACAAACCTTGAGGACATTATGCTAGGTGAAATAAGTCAGGCACAACAGGACAAATACTGTATGATTCCACTTATATGAGGTCCATAGAGTCGCCAGATTAATGCAGATGGAAAGTAGGATGGTGGTTGCCAAAGACTCAGGGGAGGAGGAATGGGAAGTTAGTGTTTGATGAGAACAGAGTTTCAGTTTGAGAAGATGAAAAAGTACTGGAGGTGGATGGTGATGGTGGTTGCACAAGAACGTGAATGTAGAGCAGGTGCGGTGGCTCACACCTGTAATCCTAGCACTTTTGGAGGCCGAGGTGGGAGGATTGCTCAAGCTCAGGAGTTTGAGACCAGCCTGAGCAAGAGTGAGACCCCGTCTCTACTATAAAAATAGAAAGAAATCAGCCAAACAACTAAAAATAGAAAAAATTAGCCGGGCGTGGTGGCACATGCCTGTAGTCCCAGCTACTCGGGAGGCTGAGGCAGGAGGATCACTTGAGCCCAGGAGTTTGAGGTTGCTGTGAACTAGGCTGACGCCACGGTGCTCTAGCCGGGGCGAGTGAGACTCTATCTCAAAAAAAAAGAATGTGAATGTACTTAACACCACTGAACTGTGCACTTAAAACAATGGTTAAGATGGTAATTATGTGTACTTTTACCGCATTAAAAAAAACAAATTTATCTTAAAAATTGGCACCTTAGTCCAACTGTAAAGCTGCTGGACATGAACCTCTGGGCAGAGAAGTGTCCTCAGTACCTCATCTTGACGTCAGCCCTCTTTGGCTCTGATCTGTTCACCAAGTGGATCATTAGGACGCTCTGGTTTCGGGAGACAGAGTGCCTGACTAACGTGTGCCCTAGCCAGGTGGACGCACTGAGCCAGAGTTGGCTATGAGGAGTACAACAACCAGAATCCAAGGAGCTTTTCCAAATGCCTTAGGTTCATGGACATAGGCTGGCTGCCTTGTGTGACTTCAAGTGTCACACCTTCACATGACTGTGTCCAAAGGAGGAAGGGCAGGTCCCCTTACTGCAGTCTTTAATCAGGGAGAAAAATCTCTCCTAGGAAGCCCCATCTCGGGTCAGAGCTTGTGCCTGTGCCCATCACCGGCAGGGAAAATGGCACATCCATGATCAGTGTGGAAATAAACAAAGACCACCCATGTGAGGAAAGCACAGCTGTTTATTGGGAGCTTGTTCTAGCAAAGGAGCTGGACACCATCACATGGGTTTGGCCAAGATTCACAGGCAGGCAGACGAGGGGAAAAGCTTCACAGTGGGAAAGGGAAGGCTCCAGATGTGCCCGGAGGGAGGCTTTGGCCTGGGGAAGTGGGGCAGCTCACTAGAACGGGCCTCCTGTCTGGCTGGTGGCAGGCTGGTGACCGCCAGGGCTGGTGACTGTAGCTAAGGGGTTGGTTTCCTGGGCAGGTTGCTGCAGGTTGTTCTAGTTGCTGCCGGAGTTCTAATTGTATAAATGCTCTGGTCGTCTGTTTGTACATTCAGTCTTTCACTAGCTTCACCCCTGCTGAAGAGGCCCTTCCCTAAGCACAGGGGCTGACATCTGAACGTGAACTTCCAAGGAGGAGCAGTGGTCGCATGGAGCAACGCTCCACTGACACTTCTCGGTCCTGTAGAGGGTCTCATGAATGACAGACATGACTATTCCAATCGATAGAAAAAGTAGGACTCCACAAAAGGTAGCCCAGGACATTAACATACAGTCTGTTAGATTTGGGTTAGTATGAGTCAGTCCCCTGAAGTCTGGCCAACTCTGCATACTCTCTGGATGAGGTTCCAGCAAAGATGAGGATCAGACTAGGATCTGGTAATGAGACTGCGGTGTCAGAGAAGGGGCCTTCTTGGAATGGGTACCTTCTCTCTGAAAACTGTCACATGACTTCTCTTTAGATTTCAACATTTATAGCAAATTAGGGGAAAATGTACCTGCCAGATGACCCAGTTCTTCTAATCTGATTAGACAGTAGAATATAAACACTGACAGATTTTGAGTTGGATTATTTACTCAAGTTAGAGTTTGGTTTCCTGTTGGGGTTAGTATTAGGTTTCAGGATAAATTTAGCGCTAGAGTTGGTACAGGGCTTAGGGTTATTAAAGTGAGCATTGGGGCTAGAGTTGCTTTTAGTTGTAGAGTTAGGGTTAGGGTTAGAGTTAGAGTTTATGTAGGAGTTGTGCTAGTTAATGATTGTGTTAGAGCTGAATCAGGGTTTTGTTACTCTAGTGGTTGGTTTTGATTTTTTGGGTTTTTTTTTGAGACAGAGTCTCACTCTGTTGCCATGGCGTCAGCCTAGCTCACAGCAACCTCAAACTCCTGGGCTCAAGCAATCCTACTGCCTCAGCCTCCTTAGTAGCTGGGACTACAGGGATGCACCACCATGACCAGCTAATTTTTTCTATATATTTTTAGTTGTCCAGCTAATTTCTTTCTAATTTTAGTAGAGATGGGGTCTTGCTCTTGCTCAGGCAGGTCTCGAACTCCTGAGCTCCAACGATCCTCTCACCTTGGCCTCCCAGAGTGCTAGGATCACAGGCATCTAGTGTTTGTTTAATGCTAGAGTTAATATTAAGGTTAAGGTTAGTGGTAAGTTTTTAATGATACTTTTAGACTTAAATTTAAGGTTAATGATGCTGTTGGGGTTAGAGTTAGTATTTGTAATATGGTGAAGTTTGACTCTAGTTAAGTTAATATTTGGAATTGGTTTAAATGTTTGGGTTAGGATTAGTATTGGTTTAGGGCTAAATTTGGTGTTAGAATTAAATTTGAATTAGTTTTGGCAATATGATTAGATTCATGATTATGGTTAGGCTTAATGCTTGGTTGCGGTGAGGATTATGTTCAGAACTAGGGTGTGGTTAAGGATAAGGTTAATATTTAGATACATGAGGCCGGGCGTGGTGGCTCACACCTATAATCGTAGCACTCTGGGAGGCCAAGGTGGGTGGATTGCTCAAGGTCAGGAGTTCGAAACCAGCCTGAGCAAGAGCGAGACCCCGTCTCTACTAAAAATAGAAAGAAATTAATTGGCCAACTAATATATATAGAAAAAATTAGCCAGGCATGGTGGTGCAGGCCTGTAGTCCCAGCTACTCGGGAGGCTGAGGCAGAAGGATCACTTGAGCCCAGGAGTTTGAGGTTGCTGTGAGCTAGGCTGATCCCACGGCACTCACTCTAGCCTGGGCAACAAAGCGAGACTCTGTCTCAAAAAAATAAAAAAAAAAATTTAGATATATGATACAGAGGAGGTAAAGTTGATTCTTAGAGCTGGGGTTAAAGTTAGGGTTATAGTTTATTTACGGATAGATTTAAGGTTAGGCTTAGTTTTAGGTTTAAGAGTCAGGTTAAGATTAGATTACATTTGGGTTAGTATTACAGTTTAGAATTAATGGTAGTTTTAGGATTAGTGTTTGGGTTAGAGTTATAGTTAGTGCTAGTGTTAATGTTAAACTTAGGGTTAATGGTTAGAGTGAGGATGTGGGTGGGTTAGTGTGAGGATTAGGGTAAAGATTTGTGGTAGAGCATTTTGTTAGGTTCATGGTTTAAGGTTAGAGAGAGCTTTAGTATTATGATCTGTGTTTAGTTTTGGTAGTTTAGTGTGGTCGTTTGGCTTTATTTAATGAAGGGTAAGTTTGGGAGTTGATTTAGGATTAGGTTTAAGGTAAAAGTTAGATTAGGCTTGAGTCAGGCTTGATGTTATAATTAGATTTATGGTTAGAGATAGAAATAGCATTAGGGTTAGGGTTCATGACAGGTTTAGCTTTTGGGTTGATGCTAGTTAGGGTCTTGTTAGGGTAGAATTAGAATTAAGGTTAGGTTTAGGGTTAAGATTGTGTTTAGAGATTCAATAACGAAGTTACTGAGATAAAAAATTCACTAAGATACTATGATGTAAAATTAACTCTTAGGAGTCAACAATACCCATCATATACACAAATCCCAACCAGTCAAAGTATACAGCAGTAGCAAACACTCCTCTGCAGTCCCCGACCTGTGGGCTGTGGCCTGGTACAGGTCGGTGGCCTGTCAGGAACTGGCCGTGCATCACCAGCTGAGCGCCACCTTCCTCCCCCAACCCCACACTCTCAGTTCATGGAAAAATTGTCTTCCATGAAACCAGTCCCTGTGCCAAAAAGGTTGGGGACTGCTGCCAACAGCACAAAAGAAGATCAGATGCTTAGGAATAAGTATTTAAAATGTGCAAAACCTCTAAGGAAAACACTAAAGCCCTCTTGTAAGACACAAGGCTAGATGTGAAAGAACTGAAGCCATTTGTCCCTTGTTCTTAGATAGGACAAGTCAACATCATTATGATGTCAGTTTTCCCTAAATTAATTTATAAATTTAACACAATTCTAATAGAAACACCAAGCTTCTTTATGAAGATGACAAGTTGATACTAAAATTCATATGGAAAAATTATCAGGAAATAATAGCCAGGAAATCACTGAAAAAGAGAAGCTACAAGAGCCTTACTAGACATTAAAATGTGCTACAAAAGCATTCATAATGAAAAGTGTGGGGTTAGAATGATAAACAACCAGTGGAGGCCTGGCGCGGTGGCTCACGCCTGTAATCCTAGCACTCTGGGAGGCCGAGGCGGGCGGATTGTTCGAGGTCAGGAGTTCGAAACCAGCCTGAGCAAGAGTGAGACCCCATCTCTACTATAAATAGAAAGAAATTAATTGGCCAACTAATATATATATAGAAAAAATTAGCTGGGCATGGTGGCGCATGCCTGTAGTCCCAGCTACTCGGGAGGCTGAGGCAGGAGGATTGCTTGAGCCCAGGAGTTTGAGGTTGCTGTGAGCTAGGCTGATGCCACAGCACTCACTCTAGCCTGGGCAACAAAGCGAGACTGTGTCTCAAAAAAAAAAAAAAAAAAAAGAAAAAAAAACAGTGGAGTAGAAAACAAAGTACAGAAACCAACACAAGTACATATGGAAATTTAGTGCCTGATCATGGTGGCATTGCAAAGTACTGAGTCAAAGATGAACTTTTCTCCCCCATCATCTTATTATGAACATTCTCAAAGACACAGAAAAGTTGAAAAGAATTGTACAGTGAACACTGTACTTGCTTTATCACACGTGTATTCATGTATCCTTTCTTCTATCCATCCACCATTCATCTTGCTATTATTTCAAGTTAAGTTGCATTTCAAGTTAAATTGCAGACAACAGTATATTTCCTTCCAATACTTGTGTTTACACATCATTAACTGGAGTTCATTATTTGTTTGTGGTTGTTCTTCTTCTTTTGAGGTACAATTTACATATAATGTAATACACAAATTTTAAGTATACCATTTGATTCGATTTTTTGCCATTTTTTGATGATAAATGTATATACTTTTGTAACGTAAGCCCTAGAAAGATATAGAACATCACTCCAGAATGTTCCCAAGCCAGATACGCCTGCCCCTTTATCAGGCAAGGAGCTGTCCTTGTGGTGACAGATATTCTGTATCCAGACTGTGTCAATGTAGTATCCTGGTGTGGGGATGTACTCTCATTCTGCAAGATGTTACCATTGGCAGAAATAGGGTAAAGGGTATGTGGGAAATCTCTGTTATTTCTTATAATTATACTTATTTCAAAATAAAAATTTTAATTTAAAAATTTAGGAGGACATAAGACCAACAACCTGACAGAAAAATGGGCAAAAGCCACGAACAGATAATCCACAGATATATAGCCATAATAAATATATGAAAAGATGTTCAATGTCATTCAAAATTAAAGAAATGCAAACTATTAATATGATTACACTCACAGATCAGAGTATAAAATTGTAAAGTATGACAACGCATTCTGTTGGTGAGTCTGGAATAGAGGCTCTCTCACACATTGGTGGTGGGGATACAAAAATTTTGTATTAATGAATTTTATGTTTTAGGCTTACAGAAAAATTGAGCAGATGGTACAGAGACTTCCCATATACCCCTTCTCCCCATCATACACACAGATATCCCCTATTGTTAACATCTTGTGTTAGTGTAGTTCACTTGTTACAGCTGATAGCCAATATCGATACATTGTTGACTAAAGTTCACAGTAAAGGTTCGCTCTTTGTGTTGTATGATTCTATGGGTTTTGACAAATACCTAATGTCATGTACCCACTGCTACAGTATCATACAGAGTGCTTTCACTGCCCTAAAGATCCGCTGTGCTCCGCCCATTCAGCCCTCCTCCCTTCTTCCCAAACACTTGGTAACCACTTATCTTTTTTTGTGTCTATAATTTTACCTTTTCCAGAACATCATATAGTTGGAATCATACAGTATGTAGCCTTTTCAGACCAGCTTCTGTCACTTACTATATGTGTTTAAGTTTCCTCCGTGTCTTTTCATGGCCTGGTAACTCTTTTTTTAATTGTTGAATAATATTCCATTGTATGGTTGTGCCACAGTTTATTTACCCATTCACCTATTGAAGAATAACTTGGTTACTTCCAGGCTTTGGCAGCTGTGAATGAAGCTAATATAAACATTTGAGTGCAGGTTTTAGTGCAGACATGGTTTTCAATTCATTTCAGTAAATATCGAGGAGTGCAATTGCTGGAACATATGGTAAGAGTATGTTTAGTTTTTAAAGAAACTGCCAAACTGTCTTCCAATGTGGCTGTCCCATTTTGCACTCCCGCTAGCAAATCAAAATGACGATATACCACTACACACCTGTTAGAATGGCCAGTAACACCGACAACACTAAATGATGGTGAGGATGTAGAGCATCAGGAATGCTCATTTATTGCCACCACGCTCTGCTAATTTTTCTCTTTTTTTTATAGAGGCAAGGTCCCACTCTTGCTCAGACTAGTCTCCAACTTCTGAGCTCAAGCAATCCTCCCCCCCTGCCTCCCAGAGTGCTACGATTGCAGGTGTGAGCCACCGCGCCCGGCCATAGGAAGTTTTTATATTCACATACAGTGTCCTTACGAATCAGTTATGATATTGGCAAACTTCTGGAAAAGTGAATAAAGAACACATAGCACATACACAAAGAAGAAATGGTTAATAAATTCATGAAAAAAAACAGTAAAAATGTAATAAAACATGAAAATGAAAATGTGAGACACTACTTTAGTATGTCTTACAGTGAGCAGTGACAGTTCTTAAGAAAGAATCACACATTTACACCAAAATTGAACTAGCTGAAGTATCAAATGCTGTGGTCTGAATGTTTGTGACCCACCCCTCTAAAATTCATATGTTGAAGTCCTAGCCCCCAATGTGTAATTATTTGAAGGTGGGGCCTTTGAGAGGTAATTAGGTCATGAGAGTGGAGCCCCCATGAATGGGATTAGTTCTCTTATAAAAGGGACCTCAGTGAGACCTTCACACTTCCCACCATGTGAGGACACAATAAGAAGATGCCATCTGGCCGGGTGCGGTGGCTCACGCCTGTAATCCTAGCTCTCTGGGAGGCCGAGGTGGGCAGATCGTTTGAGCTCAGGAGTTCGAGACCAGCCTGAGCAAGAGCGAGACCCCATCTCTACTATAAATAGAAAGAAATTAATTGGCCAACTAATATATATATAGAAAAAATTAGCCGGGCATAGTGGCACATGCCTGTAGTCCCAGCTACTTGGGAGGCTGAGGCAGCAGGATTGCTTGAGCCCAGGAGTTTGAGGTTGCTGTGAGCTAGGCTGACGCCACGGCACTCACTCTAGCCTGGGCAATAAAGTAAGACTCTGTCTCAAAAAAAAAGAAGAAGATGCCATCTATGAACCAGAGAGCAGGCCTTCACCAGACACCAAACCTGCTGGTGACATGATCTTAGTTTTCCAGCCTCCAGAACTGTGAGAGATAAATTTTTGTTTGTAAGCCACCCAGTTTACGGTATTTTGTTATAGCAGACCAAGACATCAAGACAATATTATACAGATGGTCCCTGACTTACAATGGCTTAACTTAATGATTTTTCAACTTTACAATGGTGCAAAAACAACACACAACCCCAAGGTTTCAGACTTTAAGCACCAGTGATTCTTTGATCAAAGACACTCTGAGCTGCATTTTCAACTTAGAATGAGTTTATTGGTATGTAACCCCATCGTAAGTTAAGGAGCATCTGTATTTAAACTTAAGACTTTGGAAAATTTCAAAATATTTAAAAGTAAATTCACTAAGCCATGGTTGATCATACAAAGGAACATCTGGGTACCATTAAGACTGCTGAAATAATATTTAATGACATAGGAATAGGTTCACTCTGGCAAAATGAAATAAATGTTATACAATATTATAGTTTAATTACAGTTTTGGAAAATAGAGATATGTCTGTGAGAGGGAAAAGGACAGGAAAGAAATACTTTCAAGGTTAATGGTGGCTGTCTTTGTGTAGAGGTATCATTTGTGTTTATTTCTTTTTACTCAGCTCTATCTTTTGAAGTTTCTTCTCTGGAATACATTGTATGCTGCAAAAGAAACAAATATTTTGAGTTCACATCATATCCTTGACAGGAACTTCTAAACGAGCCTGTGGGTCTCTGTCTGGAAATACAGGCTTCCCTAGCACATTTCTCTCCGTCTCTGAGAACAGAGACAATGGGCTGCAGGGATCAGGGGCAATGTTGAGGTCCCACGGTCCAGGCTCAAGCCTGAGCCTGCTCCTTCTGCTGGGGTCGATTCCCCGGTCTGATTCTCCACTGTCTTCTGCACCTGCCCATGGGGCAGTGCCAGGGATGAGGCAACGTCCATAGACAAGGCTTGACTGTGTGTCTTTCATTATTACCCAGACAATGGATATTTTATTACTGCCGTTCCTTTAGTTTCTCAGTGTCGTTTCCTCATAGTATCTTCAAATAGCTACCCTCCGCATCAAGCCTCCCTCTGCTCTCTGGGCAGCTCTTAAACTGCAGAAGAAGCCTCAAATATTATGAGAAAGGAGGGGTGCTTGGCCGCTACATGACCTCTCTGGTCCATCCTGGTCTGATGCACTTCTCGGGGAAAACTGGTTTTTCAAGATCTGCCTTCTCCCCAGGTGCTGGTCCAGCCTGCCTCGCCCTCTCCAGCACCTTTTTCTTTCTAACTTGGGGCTCTAGGTCAGCTCTGGGAGAGTGGGCCCTTTCCTATCACCCTGGGGGGTTGGGACCAGGGAAGTCTTCACTCTGTCACTCAGACATTTGGAATGTGTGACCTTACCTGACAAGCATTCTAGCCCCAGGAGGTAAGGCATGGTATCCTTACTATCATCTTCCAGATGAAGAAACAGACACAGACGATTTACTTCCAACTACGTTCCCAAATGGTCATTGGGAGCAAATCCTGCCATTGCTAATGATCAGAGACATTACCTTTTATTTGTGTTGCTGACACAGAAGAGAAACAGAGTTGTCTTCTGATGGGATATTCTTCCTAAAAGGGTCGGTTAGTTACAGCAGGTGGCATTTTCTTAACTAGTACCCTGAAGATGATTTAAAAATAGGCAACATAAATAAATTAGCCTCCAAGTGAAAGCGTGGAGGAATATTGCTTGTGTTTAACGTACATTTTGAACAAATATACATTCTGTGTTGGCACATGTATGGGAAAGCAGGCTCTCTGAGGCATAGCTGGTATGCATAAAAATTGATTTAGCTTTTTTCTAAAGGTAACTGGACAGCATCTATAAAAATTAAGAAATCCCATAGCCTGATTCATCAACTGCTTTTTAGCAATTTATTTTGTAGCCATCATCTGGGAGTATTCCATAAAGACACGTATAAAGGTATTCATCATGATATTAATGGCAAAATTTGGAAAGCACGTCATTTAGATACAAATATCATAGTTGCTGTGCGTAGCAGCAGTTGGCCTGTTTGCAGTTTTATTGCATGATTATTTTTTTCCTTTTTCTCTGTTGATGGATATTTGGCTTTTTCCAGTCTGGGGCTCTGGCAAATGCCACTGTGCATATGTGCATGTTTCCACTGGGTGGCGTGGTGAGGTCCTAGGATGTGTGGATATTTGTCTACTAAAGATCCCACCAAACTGCTTGCAAAGTGGCCACACCAGTTCACATTCCCACCGGAGATGCTGCTGTAAGTCCTGGTACTGCCGGTCTTTTCCATTTGGTCGGTCTGTGGTGGTAGCGCATGGTTTTGATGTGCCTCTCCCTGATTCCTGAAGAGGCTGAGCATCTTCTCGCTGCTTGTTGGCCATCTGGGTATCCTCTTACAGTTTATGTGGCCCGGACACCTTGCATGGCCTCTCACAAATTCAGTCTCCTCCACTGAGCCACATGAATGAGGACATCTGCGTGTAAGAATCAAGATATGAAGGGTGTATGAAGGGCCCAGCAAGGTGCCAGCGGCAGTCCTCAAAAATAGTGTGTTTCCAACACCTCACCTTCCCGCATGGGGACACAGCCTGTGTCAACTCCGGGTGGTCCTGCGGGTGACTGCAGGCCGAGAGAGGAGAAGCCAAGGGTGTGGATGTGCTCACGAGAGGCTCCTTAGAAAACTCACCCAGCACTTGGGGTCTCCACAAATCAGTAAATCAAAGGGCAGGGGATGAGTTTTCATTAAGCTCTATATTCTGGCCATGGCTGTCTGCATTTCTGGAATTAAGATAACCACACTCTCCTGAGTGCCGAGAGCAGTGCTTCTTAAGACATCATTACTTAGCAAAGTAGAAAGTTGGCAGTCAAAGCTTGGGAGACAGGCATGGTGGCTCATGCTTATCATCGCAGCACTTTGGGACGCTGAAGCAGGAGGATCACTTGAGCCCAGGAGTTCAAGGCCAGCCTGGGTAACACAGTGAGATCCGTCTCTATAAAAAAATTAAAAATTATTTGGATGTAGTGATGTGTGCCTGTAGTCCCAGCTACTCGGGGGGCTGAGGAAGGAGGATGGCTTCAGCCCAGGAATTTGACATTGCTGTGAGTTATGATGACACCACTGCACTCTAGCCCAGGTAACAGAGCGAAACACGAAAGAAAGAAAGAAAGAAAGAAAGAAAGAAAGAAAGAAAGAAAGAAAGAAAGAAAGAAAGAAAGAAAGAAAGAAAGAAAGAAAGAAAGAAAGAAAGGAAGGAAGGAAGGAAGGAAGGAAGGAAGGAAGGAAGGAAGGAAGGAAGGAAGGAAGGAAGGAAAGAAAATGAAATAGATTTTAATCATATCTTATTTAACAGGATTTATCCAAAATAATCATTTTAATGAGCAATCAATATAAAAATGATTGATACTTTGTTTTACATTTTTTTTTTTTTTGAGACAGAGTCTCACTTCATTGCCCAGGCTAGAGTGAGTGCCGTGGCGTCAGCCTAGCTCACAGCAACCTCAAACTCCTGGGCTCAAGCAATCCTGCTGCCTCAGCCTCCCAAGTAGCTGGGACTACAGGCATGCGCCACCATGCCCGGCTAAGTTTTTCTATATATATTAGTTGGCCAATTAATTTCTTTCTGTTTATAGTAGTGATGGGGTCTCGCTCTTGCTCAGGCTGGTCTCGAACTCCTGAGCTCAAGTGATCCGCCCACCTCGGCCTCCCAGAGAGCTAGGATTACAGGCTTGAGCCACCGCGCCCGGCCTGTTTTACATTTTTTACACTACTAAGTCTCCAACACCCACTATGTGCGTTGCACTCACCGCACCTCTCAGCTGAACTCACTGCACTTCAAGGCTCCAGGTGCATGTGGCCGCCAGGACGGGCAGCACAGCCCCAGAGCCCCAGAGCCAGGTACTCAGCAAATATTTCAGGAATGAATGAATGAACAAACGCATGAACTGCTGCACTGCCACCAGTTCCGAGTGGGAGGATACTCCCACGCCAGCATCCTCAGGGACGGCCACCAGGGAGTGCAGGTGGACAAGCTCCCTGAGAGCCCAGGCCCAGGGTGGGGGCGGTGTGGAGGCCCCGGGGCAGCAGGTCTCACAGGACCCAGCAGCCCAGGACCCTGGAACTGAGTTCCCACAGTCCCCATCAGCTGTGGGCCCCTGTTCTTTCTGTACTCAGCCATTTCCTCGTGGGGAGGGGGAGGAGGGCCGGCTCTGGCCAGTCAAGGAGCGGTCTGAGGGTCTCAGAGGGACTCGCTGACCACTTAGGCGGGCACAAGCCCCTGACTTGCCAAGTTTGAGGGCTGCTCCCTGTTGAGCCAGGCTCGCCAGCAGGGACCAAAGGAGGGTAGATGGCAGAGTCTACCCTCCTTGTGACTCTGGCTCTAACGGCAGAGCAGAGAGACACCTCCTCCTTCCCAGGGCAGATATCCCACTCAGGTGTGCAGGGAATGCTCAGAATGTCCCTCGTTGCTGCTGTCCCTTCAACAATCACTGGCTCACAGATGGCCTGTCTCTAGCCCCATCTGTCTTCCAGATTGTCACCTCTCCATCCTCCAGCCCACCCACTCTGTGGGAACACCCAACATGATCTCACCCCATATGATACCTTCTGCTCCTCCCAGGTGCTCCTCCCAGTGTTCCTTCAAGTAGTCCTCTAGATGCTCCCCCAGGTAGTGCTAGGTGTTCCTCTTGACTGCTCCTGAGTGCTCCTCAAGGGTCCTCCAGGTGCTCCTGTTTGATACTCCCTTAGGTGCTCTCTCAGATTCTCCTCCAGGTGCTCCTCCCATAAAAAGCATCTGGGTGGTTTTCCACTCTGAATTCTTGGAACACTCTTCTCTTTCTCATTTCTGTTTTCTAATCAACTTTGCATGTTCCCATTAGATTCATCTTTCTAAAGTGCAGCTCTGAAGCGGGGTGTGGCGGGGGAATGCTTGCATGCATGTACCTGAAAGGCCTCCAGTGCCATCTCCACCTGAATAAAACCCAGACACCTGCATAGACATCTGCATAGAATGTGTAATGATCAAGTCAGGGGATTTAGCATTTCTATGCGTTGGAAACATTTCAAGACCTCTCCTCTAGCTATTTTGAAACATACATTTTTGTTAACTATGGTCACCCTACTCAGCTATCAAACATTAGATCTTATTCTTTTTTTTTTTTGAGACAGTTTTGTTCTGTTACCCTGGCTAGAGTGCCATGGCATCAGCCTAGCTCACAGCAACCTCAAACTCCTGGGCTCAAGCAATCCTTCTGCCTCAGCCCCCCAAGTAGCTGGGACTACAGGTGTGTGCCACCATGCCCAGCTAATATTTTCTATATAGATTTTTAGTTGTCCAGCTAATTTCTTTCTATTTTTATTAGAGACAGGGTCTCACTCTTGCTCAGGCTGGTCTCAAACTCCTGACCTCAAACAATCCTCCCGCCTTGGCCTCCCAGAGTGCTAGGATTACAGGTGTGAGCCACTGCGCTTGGCCTTATTCCTTCTATCTAACTGTGTTTGTACCCCACCTCTCTTCATCCCCCAATCCACACCTTTCCCAGTCTTTGGTATCATAATACTCTCCACTTTCATGAGACCAACATTTTTAGCTCACCCATGAGTGAGAATATGCAATATTTGTCTTTCTGTGCCTGGCTTATTTTACTTAACATAATGTTCTCCAGTTCCATCCATGTTGGTGCAAATATATATATACATATATATATATAAAATAGATATAGATATTTATTGTGTATCAATAAAAAAGTAAAACATTAAATAATAAGGCGCTAGTAACCAAAATTAGGCATATCCGGTCTTTCAGAAAACAGTTCTTCCAAATTTCCAGAAGATAAATATTTGGTTAGTTATTCTGTATGTGATAGGTTAGGTGGATTGAATCCCTTCCTCACTATTTTTATTGGTATTTTGTAAACATGAGACCACTGAAGAATAAACAAATTCTACATTACCCCCAAGGAAAATACAACCAATTATATTACAGGGGTTAATTGAACTCTGTCATTTTTTTCTTCTATAAAACATCAACATATAATAGTTTGGAAATAAAATAGTTTATATAACTTTAAAAAAAACCATATTTCAGGAAGTGGTCTCCCCCTGAACTCTCAGAATGTTTGTGAACTTGTCTCTTGTCCCCTACCAAAGGCTGGTTTACCTTTCCAGAATGCCACACTTAGCAGGCAGCCAACAAATATTTATAACCCAACAGAATGCCACACTCGGCCTGAGACCAAAAGCAACTCAGGGAATGAATAAGTGATTCTCATGTTGTTCTCCTTCTTCCCCTCCAGGACATTAGACCTAATCTGAGTATTCGAACCCAAGGGCAGAACTTGCCCAATGCCAGACTTAGAAATGATTTCAGATATTTTCGAAGCATTTTCACATACACACACTTCACTTCATCTTTACAACCAACCTTGAAGGTAGGTGTTCATACCCTCTTTCTCAACGGAGGGAACCTCCACTCTCAGATGTGTAGGGATAGAGCTCCGGTTCTTTCCACCCAACCCAGTACCCCTCCCCAAGGCCTGAGACCCTGGGAGACCCTGAGTCTCCCTGAGACCTCCCGTCAGGAGGGTCTGTTCTTATTTAGACATTGTTTAGACCCTGCCCCTAACTTAATTCACATGGGCGAATTAAATTTTTTCAATGTAGTCTTTAAGACTGTATTTGTTTAACTATTGCCAGAAATATAAGAAGCACTAAAATTCCTAATAGGAATACGGATAATTAACAAAGAATTTTTATAATTTTTCAAAAAATCTATTACATTAATCATTAAGGTGTTTGCATTGCCTGATTTTAAAAAAATCAAACTACTCATACAGATATACCCAAACCTGTTGACTGGGAAAAATCCCCATTCTGAACAGTGTGTGGTTGTGGCAGCCACACGGCAGCACTGAAATGGGATTAGAGAAGGTACAGACTTCACCATGATGTGAGGCTGCTCTTCTATGATTCAAAGAAAAAGAACTTGTTTAAACTACAGAACCTGCCATAAAAGCCTGGTCTGTAGGTTACTTCTCCCAAACCAACTCGCTATGTCAACAGGAGCTACACACATGCACGCATGTGCATGTACACACACACACACACACGCACAGTATGTTTCCTGGGAGAACCCCGAGTGGGTGCTCGCATGTCTGGGCTGAAACATGGGCCAGAAATGACATCAATAGCACAGAGACCAGCCAGGCACGGTGGCTCACGCCTGTAATCCTAGCACTCTGGGAGGCCGAAGAGGGTGGATTGCTCAAGGTCAGGAGTTCAAAACCAGCCTGAGCAAGAGCAAGACACTGTCTCTACTATAAATAGAAAGAAATTAATTGGCCAACTAATATATATAGAAAAAATTAGCCGGGCATGGTGGCACATGCCTGTAGTCCCAGCTATTTGGGAGGCTGAGGCAGCAGGATTGCTTGAGCCCAGGAGTTTGAGGTTGCTGTGAGCTAGGCTGACGCCACGGCACTCTAGTCTGGGCAACAGACTGAGATTCTGTCTCAAAAAAAAAAAAATAGCACAGAGCCCACTGACTGTAGCATTTCTGAAACAGAAATGTTTTCACTCAACCTAAATCCATAAGCCTTCAAAAGGTGGAGTATTAATTCACTCTATTATCTTTATCAAATAATTAGAAATGGTACCAGAAAAGATGGGTGGGCCACATGTGGGGCGTTCATATACTACGGTTTGGGTAAATTATAATTAGGGATCTAAAACTGAAATTAAAGTAAAAGGAAATTAGAATTCTGTTTTATTTTCTGTCTTCCAAAGTACAGAAGCCGTGCATGCTCACCAGAAGAAACAATGTGTAAAAACGAAAAAGGTGACAGAGGCCACGAAGGGGCCTTCATCCGAGACAGCCGGAGTGTGTGTGTCACTAAGAAACGTGCCGAGGAGGAAGCAAATGTGCCCGCTGCAGCCACGTGGCACTGCCTGGCTCTCCTCCAGTGATGCTCAACCTGGATCCTGCCCCTGCGGTAGGAAAAAGCCTAGGCCCCATGGAGGGGTCCCCAGCCGTGTCAGGCCAACAGTCCCAGCTGGGGTCGTTCCAACAGCCAGGCATCAGCTGCCAGACTTCCGGTGGGTGAGACGTCAGATGGCTCCAGCCCCAGCCTTGAGCCACCCTGGCTGACACTGAGTGGCACCAATGACCAGTCCCCACTGAGCCTTGCCAAATTGCAGATTTGTGAGCAAAAGCAAAGTGGTATTGCTTTTAGCCACTAAATTTTGGGGCAGACCAAGGGTCCTAGAGTAGGTGATGCTGACTCTGAAGCTGGGTACTAAGGACACCCGAGGAGGAGGGAGGGCAAGGGTTTGGGGAGACCACAGCAGGTGCAGGGCGTGGGGCAGGGGCACGACCAGGGAGCAGGAAGAGTTTGGGAAGCAGAGCCAGGGGGGTGGAGTGTGCAGAGGCCTGGGGAGAAAGGACCAGGGCCTGGGAGAGTTGAAAAGCTCATCTATAATGTCACTGCTTGGAGCTCAGAATGCACTTGGCCAGAGAAACAAGATTACGAACATAAACCGAGTTACTACCCTGCCCACAGCCCCAGGAGGCAGCTGGGTGCAGCAGCCGTGGGACTCCATCAGCTACCTTGCTCTCACTCCCTGCCTGCCTCCATCGTTACAGCTGCCGTCCCCAAACCCCGGGCCACAGACTGGTACCTGTCCCTGTTAGGAACCAGGCCCCACAGCAGGAGGGAAGCGGCAGGTGAGTGAACAAAGCTTCATCTGTATTTACAGCCGCTCCTCTTCCCTGGCATTGCCACGTGAGCTCCGCTCCTGCCAGATCAGCGGGGCGTTGGATTCTCACAGGAGAGCGAACCCTACCGTGCACTGCGCCTGCCAGGGATGCGGGTTGTGCTCCTCGTGAGACTGTAACGCCTGATGATCTGGGGTGGAGCCGAGGAGGTGATGCTAGCACTGGGGAGCGGCTGCAAATACAGATTATCGTTAGCACAGAGGCTGACTGCACAATACATGTGATGTGCCTGAATCACCCCAAACCATCCCCACACCACCCCGCAAGTCCACAGAAAAATTGTCTTCCATGAAACCAGTCCCTACTGCCAAAAGGTTGGGGACTGCTGGTGTACAGGTGTTACTGACCCAGAATCCAGCAAACAGTAGGTGCTCAATGACTGGATGGTTTTTGAGTGGTTCCAAATCCGAGTGTCCCCACGTTGTCTGAGCAGATCGCAGCTTGTGTCTGTGTCCCACGACGTACCCTCAGGGGCAGGCTCTCTGATGGGCCGCCTGTGTGAAGCAAGGCTGCACACAGAGAGCCACGCGAGGAGCACTGCTGGTGGCCAGGAGTCAGAGGCCACCCAGGAGGAAAGGGACTTCGGGTGGACGGCTGACCTGAGGCAGGGCTGGGCCGGGTGGGGCCGGCAGGGAAGAGGCCTGAGTGGACCCAGGACCTACTTGGCCTCGGCCTCACCATCCTGCCCTTAGAAACACGCCCGTCCCGGGGCCTCCACTCTGTGCTCTCCTGAAATCAGGTGCGTGTCTCCCTCGAGTCTGAGTCTAAGTCCCCAGAGGCTGAGGGGAGGACGCAGGGTCCTTGTACTTCCTGGCACTTCTATTTGCTGAATCTGGCAGGTGCGAGTCAAAGGCCACGTGACAGATGAGGGGTGGAGACTGAGGCTGCTAGAAATGGGGTTGCAGTTGCCCTCCCCAGCATCCCACAGCGTCCAGAGCTGAGAAAGTGAAAGAGATGACATTCCTCGGGGGCGAGAAGGGCATTGTAGCAGTGGGGCAGCCCTGACACGCAGGTCTGTGCCAGAGATGGGGCAGGCCCCGCCTCTCTTGATTTTGTTTTGTGATCAAGATTTTATTTTTAAAATTTAAAAAAGTGATGCTCCTATCCCTCTGTTGACAATGCCCTTGGAGAGGAGCCAGCCAGGCCTGAGCAGAGTCCAAAGCCGCTCCCTGGGCTGGGCCCCAAGCCCTGGCTGTTAGAAGCGCTTGTCTCTCTCGCCCTGCCACCCGGGAAGCGTCACGCTGTCTCTCTGGGTGTCAGTCTCTCCCTCTGCTTCCAGACAGCTGAGCTGGCACACCTCTGAGACCAGCTGTCATCCTGAACATGTTCCCGTTATTGGGAAGGAGGTATTTCCCAGTCAGTGGGGAGCTGTGGGGCTGGGTCACCAGTCAGGACGGGAAGTCATGGGCCCCAGTGGGGGCAGGGTCCCTGCCTGCCAAGGACCCTTCCGGCAGAGTCCCTGCCAGTCCTCATCCGGCCCTGCTGCCCACAGGCCCAGGACAACCAGCCAGAAGCCATGAGAGCTTGGGGCAACACACAGACAGCTGTGACAGTCATCCCAGACTGAGTCGCCCCATGGGCCTGGGCCTCTGCCCCCTCAGAGAGGCCACCTGGCCCCTGGCCTCGTGGCTTCCCTGTGGGACTGAGCCCAGCACTGAGCCCGGGTTGTGTGGGCTGCAGCCTGGGTCCCCTTCCACCCTGACCGCTGACCCTTGACCCCTGACCCTCCCTGTGCTCCTGCCAGTGTCTTTTTTCCAAAGCCAGGCCTGACATCTGGCAGTCAAGCAGCACGGATTTCTAGGATCTAAAAATTTGGACGACCAAACTGCTACCATCTAAATGACCCCCCAGGGCCCACCATAATACATTGTTTAAGTTTTTAGTTGGAGTATAACAGGTATAGTGACTTATGCAAAGTGAGCACACCATTGGGTTTGTCTCCTCACACGCTACAGGCCGTTTTTCTCTGTCTTGTTCGTAGAAATACCAATTCAAGTCTTTGCCCTTTTTGGATTTCGTTTTTATTGTTGAGTTTTATTAATAGTTCTTTATATAGTCTGGATATTAATCCCTTACCAGATATGATTTGCAAATATTTTATCCCATTCTGTCAGCTGTCTTTTCACTCCTGATAGTATCCTTTGGTGGATAAAACTTTTTTTTTTTTTTTTTTGAGACAGAGTCTCACTTTATTGCCCAGGCTAGAGTGAGTGCTGTGGCGTCAGCCTAGCTCACAGCAACCTCAAACTCCTGGGCTCAAGCAATCCTGCTGCCTCAGCCTCCCAAGTAGCTGGGACTACAGGCATGTGCCACCATGCCCGGCTAATTTTTTCTATATATATTAGTTGGCCAATTAATTTCTTTCTATTTATAGTAGAGATGGGGTCTCGCTCTTGCTCAGGCTGGTCTCGAACTCCTGAGCTCAAAGGATCCGCCCACCTCGGCCTCCCAGAGAGCTAGGATTACAGGCTTGAGCCACCGCGCCCGGCCTA
>VSMD01029693.1:0-29886 GCA_008750895.1 Mirza zaza
CGGGCCCCCCTCTCCTGGGACCCGTGAACCTTGCCCGGGAGCGCTCAATAAAGCCACATCGTTTGGCCCCATTCTCTCTCTGTCCAAAACTTTACCAAAAACTTTACACAAACCTTGTATTCCACAGGTTTGTCTCCACTCGCAGAGACCAATCCATACCTTCTCTGGGATGAACTTTCACTTTGCAATAAAAGGCTGCTTGTGTGACTTGTGGGTTTGTGGCTTGCTAATTACTCCGTCTACCGTTCCTCTGGCCATGATGATTTGGGTTGGAGGTTAAGAACCAGTCATGTTCCTGACACCGACTTAGCTTCCCTAGCGGCTAGGACTAAAGGCATGCACCACCACGCCCAGCTGCCCCTCATCTTATCCTTTTAAATCTCAGCTGAGTTCTCGGTATCCAAAAAGTGTGTGTCGGTTTCTTTAATACCACAACTTCTTCTCACTGTCCACCACTCATATTCCCCAGCCAGTGCTGATTCTGCAGCCAGAGTTCTGCTCGAGGAGCTTCCATGCCACTTGAATTTCATTGTTTTCCACGATTCTGTCTAATCCTTCCTCAAGGTCTCCCTAAAGAGAGGAAGGTGCTGAGGGTAAAACTCATGACACATTTGTGGCATAGACTAGCTTTAAGTGAGGAGCCAAGTGGATGGAAATGGTGCTTAACAGGGACAGCAAAGAATTTTCATGGTCTCCTCCTCCCTGGCCCCACCCTTCCGCCCCAGCCCCAGGGCCATAAACCCTGCACTGCCTCTGAAAGGCTGAGCCAGAGATGCTATTGCAGGTCATCATCTAAAGTGATGTTTCTGCCCAGTAAATTGTGCCATTTGCTTTGTCAGATAAGAGGGTGTGGGGCAACCAGGTAGGGGATTGGGACAATAAACTGCTCAAGCTGATAAATGTGAATCTTGGTTATTTCAAATGCAGCAGACCATGCTTTGCCTCCTAGAAACTTCTTTCAGAGCTCACTTGCAGTGTTCGACACAGGGAGTTACCTGAACACAAGCCTCAACTTTAGCTCAGCTCTAACACTGGTTGCAGGTTCCTCCCCTATGCCATGCTCCTGCGTCCACAGGTGGCGCCTATGCAGCCCTAGGCTCCAGTGGGGTGGGAGGGCATGTCTCACAGGATAACACCTGACACTCGGCTTCTATCTGAGCCCTCAGAAACCTATTTTTTTTTTTAGCTGGAGGAATTGATCCAATCCAGTAAAGCGCTTAAAGCTCAGAGGCTTTGATCCTTGCTTGGCAAAAGCCCCAACTGTTGAGTTCTAGATGCTTTGCCAATTCCCTCTGACCTGCCCTTTCTCATATAAGCCCCATCCCTTCGCAATAGCAGGGCCCTACAAGGAGCCTGACACCTGTAATCCCAGCACTCTGAGAGGCCAAGGCGGGAGGAGTGCTAGAGCTCAGGAGTTCAAGACCAGCCTGAGCAAGAGTGAGAACCTGTCTCAACTAAAAATAGAAAAATTAGTCGTAGCAAATGCCTGTAGTCCCAGCTACTCTAGAGGCTGAGGCTGGCAGATCACTTGAGCCCAGGAGTTTGAGTAGCTATGACGCCACTGCACTCTACCCCAGGCAACAGAGTGAGACTCTGTCTCAAAATAAAAAGGAAACTGAACCCCCTCCTCACTGTTCCCCTCGCCAAAACAGCCTGACTTTTCTGTGTTTAGAACCTACTTTCTGATTCCTAGAGTGTGGGGTGGGGAGAGTGGGGGTGAGATAGGTTGGCAGAGGAAAGATGGAAGTTGTTTAAAGAAAGCAAAACAAGAATAGAATTAAAATGCATTTATGATTTATCTTAAAACATTTCCCCATGGCCGGGCACGGTGGCTCAAGCCTGTAATTCTAGCTCTCTGGGAGGCCGAGGTGGGCGGATCGTTTGAGCTCAGGAGTTCGAGACCAGCCTGAGCAAGAGCGAGACCCCATCTCTACTATAAATAGAAAGAAATTAATTGGCCAACTAATATATATATAGAAAAAATTAGCCGGGCATGGTGGCACATGCCTGTAGTCCCAGCTACTTGGGAGGCTGAGGCAGCAGGATTGCTTGAGCCTAGGAGTTTGAGGTTGCTGTGAGCTAGGCTGACACCATGGCACTCACTCTAGCCTGGGCAATAAAGTGAGACTCTGTCTCAAAAAAAAAAAAAAAAAACATTTCCCCAAAGGGCTCTGAAGTAAAGAAAATGCAGAATAGTTCCAATTCAACCAAGGCACAGTTAAAATTCTTAACATGGCCTACCTGGATAGTACAGGGAAACACAGTGACACCCTTGCAGGTTTTAAGCCTGAACAACTCAAGTTGTTGATATGAAGCAAACATTTAAAACCAAGTTGCCTTTCTTCTCACTGCTAGCATACATATCCCACCCCCCAGTCAGCAAACCCATTTTCATCTTCTTTTTTGCAGTAGCTTATTTCAATAGATGTGGAATATTTTATACGATTTCATAATGTATATATGCTAGGATACATTTGTCTTAAATGCAGTTGTGGAATGTTTCTATGATCTATTAAGAACATAAAGAAGACAGTTATTTTTGCACTATCTCTTTAATTTTATGGTGGACAAAATACCAATTTCTGAAATTCAATAAAAACAAACCTTCCTCTGTTGCTCAAATTTCAGCAATGAATTCAGTGGTTTTATCTTCCATTTTAAAGCTTTTTGAATCCTTTTGTGGGGGTGGAGTGGGCCTGAAATAGCTAAAAATATAAAGGAACGGAAGGAAAGAGCAGAAGCAGCTAGATAATCAGATAATTGAAAACTGACTTGGGTAAGTTTTTTTCTCCCTTTTTTTCTTGAATTGGGTAATAACATCTCTACTTTGGATTATGTTCAATGCCAAGCAAACAGCATTTAAGTTAGAAAAAAAATGAACAAAATTTCATGAAATCATAAACTATTGGTAGTATTTAAATCCCAGCAAAAATACAAGTAGTTTGGTATAAAAAAAATTAAATTGCTGTCCTCATCTACCAAAATCCAAAGTTAGGTAAAACTTAAGACAGGCAATTTACTACCTTCATTGAAATGAATGTTGTCTCCAATCTATAGATGTTGTGTTCTAAAGTTCAAGGACAGAGACGTTGGTACTTTGAGATAGGAGTCTGACACCCTCCTCATTTCCCAGCAAACTAATAAACTTTTTCCTTCTCCTCAAAAGAAAAACAAACAAAACACACACACACACACAAGTGCAAGGACAACTGGAAATCAGAACGTGCTTTCCACAAAAACAGTGACATAAACGGTTAATCAGGGATTCCAGATGGTTCAACATTACAAAGACTTTCCCGAAAGTCTTTGTTAGATTTCAGTAATACTATATACTACTTCTATTAGCAAAGGGGCTATATTCCAATAATTATTAAACACTCTATCACCAGACATAAAAATTACATAGAAACAAAGGGATGCATTACCAATCTCAAATAAGAATATTGATTAAAATAAACAAAAAAACACCCTTAAAATGTCCCACATACAAAAAATGTGGCCATTTTTAGGTTAAGATTGGTTGAGGTCACCATGCAACATTAGGGTAGTCTTCCTGATGCAGAGGGGGCCAGGAATGGCGGGGTCCTACAAGTGACTACTGAGAAGGACCCATTGCTTTGCTTCCTAAAATTACCATCTCTCCTGGCATCAGCAAAACTAGTCAGGGGTCAGGAACGGGGGACAGACTATACATCCATCATTTCTGATGTCCTTTTCACAGCTCCCCTTCTCCCCAGCTATTTGTCCATCTACTTGTGGATGGCAAGAAATGAATCATTTTAGCCCTTTCCCCTCATTTAGACATAAAATGCAAATATCTTCTTCAGATAAGACTGTGGGGCTGGGCAGTGGCTCACACCTGTAATTCCAGCACTCTGGGAGGCAGAGGCAGGAGGATCACTTGAGCCCAGGAGCTCAAGACCAGCCTGAGCAAGAGCGAGACCCCATCTCTACAAAAAATAGAAAAATTAGCAGGTTGTGATAGCACGTGCCTGTAGTCCCAGCTACTCAAGAGGCTGAGGCTGGAGGATCGCTTAAGCCCAGGAGTTTGAGGTTGCAGTGAGCTATAAACACCACTGCATCCTAGCCTGGGTGACAGAGCAAAGACCCTGCCATGGAAAAAAACTCAAAAAAGACCTGTGGTTTGGGGGATGGACACGCTTGAAGCTCTTACCCGAGGGGGGAGGGGGACATGGGCAATATATGTAACCTTAACACTTGTACCCCCACAATATGCTAAAAAAGAAAAAAAAAAAAAGACCTGTGGTCTTTGGTTAAATAAGGTTCCTTCAAACTAAGGCCTGCGGGCCACATGTGGATGTTTTTGCCCATTTGTTTTTTTACTTCAAAATAAGATATGTGCAGTCTGCACAGGAATTTGTTCATAGTTTTTTTTTAAACTATAGTCCGGCCCTCCAACAGTCTGAGGGACAGTGAACTGGCCCCCTGTTTAAAAAGTTTGAGGACCCCTGGGTTAAATGTATAATCAAGCAAAATGTGTAAATGAGCAATACCAGCTCCATTTTTCTAGGGAGAGGACAGTATCAGCCATTTGCCAATGGAGAGGGAGAGGAAAGGTTAAGGAGTGATTCACAAGAGAAGGGAAAGGATACAGAAGGTAAAACTGAGGCTCCAACTTTTGCTTAGTGGCAGCACCATAACCTGTACCTGAGCAAGCCCACATAAATGCATGCACACAGAGACAGGTAGAGTTCTTTGACATGGAATTGATAACAAGAGCACTGCTACTTCAGATAACAAATTACAGCTAATGTATGTTTATGCTTTTACGACCTAATAGAGAGGCTTGCACTTGAGCTTCTTTGCCAGGGACTCAATCAAGGAACCTAAACACTCTGTCTGGGAAAACAAGTATGCAACACTAGTAGGAGAAAGTAGAAAGCTTATTTAACTAGGCACAGGGCTGGTCTTCAAGAAATGGTCAAAACAAGCCATCTGCAAACACCCAAAGCCTTCAACCTGTAGCCACCTACATAGTATCCTAAAATGTCCTATTCCTTAAAACTCACCCATTCTCTCCTTCCCATTTCTACCCCTATCAAAACTTACTTTTTCTCAGAAAAGGTGGGGTGGGGGCTCTAATAAGTAGCAGAATCTCTTAAACAACCAACAGTAAGGTAATGGGTCAATGATCAGTTGATGGACATCCCTCTCAGAGATCTATATTTTAAAGACACAAAGTTTAAAATCCCAAATGAATCTCAACTTGTAGGATTTCAGGCAAAATAACAGAAAAGTAAAAAGTAAAAATCAGGTTGTAGATATATGTTGGGAGATGTGGTTAACTTTCCAGGTAGCTCATACTGAGTAAGTGTACAGATCCTTTGGGTAACTTTTGTATACCATGGCTTTCTCTTTTATCTAATGCCTAACTCAGTAATTTCCCCAAAATATCAATGGTTGTGGAGATCCCTCCTCCTTCATCCACCCAATGAGAGAGAGGAGTTTTGGGAGGGTAGAGGATATAGCATAGAGAAAATGGCACAACAGGGTGTTACATCTCAAGAGAGGAGTTTTGGGAGGGTACAGGATATAGCATAGAGAAAATGGCACAACAGGGTGTTACATCTCAAGTAAGAGGCTTACTTTCAAATTAAGACTAGTATATTACTGTTCATAATAATATATAGTAAATTATCATGCTATAAAAATATACAATAAAATCTTTTTTTTTTTTTTGAGACAGAGTCTCACTCTCTTGCCTGGGCTAGAGTGCTGTGGCATCAGCCTAGCTCACAGCAACCTCAAGCTCCTCGGCTCAAGCAATCCTTCTGCCTCAGCCTCCCAGGTAGCTGGGATTACAGGCATGGGCCACCATGCCCGGCTAATTTTTTCTATTTTTAGTTTGGTTAATTTCTTTCTATTTATAGTAGAGACAGGGTCTCACTCTTGCTCAGGCTGGTCTTGAACTCCTAATCTCAAGGGATCCTCCCACCTCGGCCTCCCAGAGTGCTAGGATTACAGGCGTGAGCCACCATGCCTGGCCTATACAATAAAATCTTATAAGAAACTCTGAATGGGTTGAAGGTTGATAATTCTAAGTAAAAAGATAAATAAATAAAACAGTAGTTGTTGGCTAAGCTCCATCAATTTTTTTTAATTCTCTTTGCTTTTTTTTCCTGGTTTTCTGTCCTTTCTGCAGGTCGCTTCTTCAATCCCTTCATTTTCCTGGTTTGTAGTTTGCTCAGGTCTTGCTTCTGCATATGAATCCTTCCATAAGTTGTACCAAAAGTATCATGGGAGATATTTTTCTTCTTCTTTGGCTATGAAAAAAGAATACATATATTTTTATATATATAAATATATATTTAATGGCTTTCTACTATCATGAGTCAGTAAAAATCTAGTCTACAGCTATCTTAGTAACTCCATGAGTGAGTATCCCCTTAATGACACAGAGTGTATAGCCCTGTATACCTTTCTTCTTATAGAAGTGTGTCTACAAATCACTTGAGGATCTTGTCAAAATACAAGTTCTAATTTAGTAGGTCTAGGATAGGGCCGATATTCTGCATTTCTAACAATTCCCAGGTAAATTGTCAGACCGCATTTTGAGAAGACTATAAACTCCACTATACACTGTCACACATTGAGAGAATTTCCTGTGTTTAGCTTATGGAATTATGATTATCATTTCTACTGGATTCCGGAGATAACATTTCTACTTGTTTTTTAAAACTACTTAAGAAGTCATTTCTCTTGTGATAGACGTTCTAAAAAATAGTGACTTTTTAAAAAGTCAGAACACATTTTATGCGCATATGGTTTATATACCCTGTGCTCAAAATCCTTAGTCTTCATGATGCCCCAAACAATTTTGTTGCTGAAAATGGCAGTCCGAAATACCAGAAAGCTCTCAGTCAAACTTGATGCCTGATTTCTGCGATTCCTTTTTATTATCCCTTATGGTTGGCTTTGATTCTTCCTCCTTTTCCCCTTTCTAAGAGGCTAGTTTTATCTATTGATCTCGTTATGTATTTCCTTCAATATAATATGCTATAAATCCATACAAATAAATATGGCACCAAGCCTCAGGTCATGTACCTTGAGAGCTTTTGGCATTTTCATAGCTAATTTATAAAGGTCATCTGATGCCAGGTGTGTCCTCCTCATAACTAGATCCAGTGAGGGTCCCATCTCTTCCAATTCAATCCGCGGTGTTCTGCAACCAGATTTCTTCAACAGCAACCTTTATGAAATAAAAAAGAAAAGAAATCCTGCTTTTGCTTTTTTGATAAAAGTCCTCTCCCCAAAGTATTTTTGTTCAAGGGAATTATGGTCTCATAAAACGACATAAGAATGTTTAGAAAAGCTAAGCTACTTGAATATTTTATATATTCAGGCCAAGTCTATCCTTTGGTTCACTTATTTTTATACATATTTTTTCCCTTTTAGAGTTAAAGAGTCACACAAATACCAAACCAATTTTTAATGATTTTTTTTCCTTTTTAAGAGGTGGTTTGCTTATTTTTTTAAATCAGAAATAAAATTACACAATTTATTGCAGAGAAACAGCAAGAAAGATTTAAAAAAATTCTTCTCAGAAAAGTAATGGAATCCTTTGACTTGTCACTTAAAGTTTTATGTAAGTATAAAAATTTTAATTGGGTCTTTGAAACAGTATGTTTACATGATTAAAATTCTTATCTAAGACTGTAGGAGTTCAATCAACTCATTCAAAATCAACTTTTCCTTAAAGGACAGATATTTACTGATCTCGATAGACTAACGTGAACTTAAAAATCTTAATAATATATAACAAAACTACAACTTTCTAGATGCCCTATGTCTACATAGCTCTGGAACTGGTACATCTTGGGATGGGGGAAAAGTAGAACATGGGGATTGGTGGAGTAGAGAGACTTGCAAATTCTTTTTGTTGATACCATAAGAACTACTAAAAGACCTGAAGATTATATTCAATTTGTTACAACAGCCAAGTCTCTACAGGGGAAAAAAGGGATTGAATGAATGAGAATGTTTATAAAAGATTAGCCTTGTCAAACAAATGCTAGAGTGTGAAAGAAGCCAACAGGAGACATGAGAGAAGAGAAACAACAGAAGAGGAAAGCACAGTTTAAGGAATACCCAAGAGAGTAGGAAACACCAGGAAGCAGAAACGCATTTGCAAAAGCCCATTAATACCCCTCTGGGCCCTATGTGCGTCACATGCAGATAACTAACCAAGACAGTTTACCGAAAGAAGGGACATTTACTGCTTACAAAAAGAGTCATAGTAATATATACACTGTACTGAACACAGTACAGGTCGAGTATCCCTTCTCCAAAATGCTTAGGACCAGAAGTGTTCCAGATTTTAGATTTTTTTTTCAGATTTTAGAATATTTGCATTACATGGGTGGAGCATCTGAAGGGACATCAGATGCTCAACAAAAAGCATCAGCAAATTTCACCACAAAATATGACTCCTTGGTATAAAGAACCCTTAGAGATCAACAGGCCCCTAGAAGGGACTTTCCCACTACCTGCATAACCAGACAGATCCATCAAAAGAATAATTGACTTCCCTATTATATCTCAATATAAATTGCAGGAAAGATCAAGAATGCAACCGGAGGTGATTCAAATCATTTAAAATATAATACCTGTCTCTCAGGTTAACATACAAGTCAATCTGTGTCCCCATCCATTCATCCTCCCTAGCAAGCATTTATTGTCCCCAAACAGAATTACCTATATTACTCCTCTCCCCGACCCTCTAAAAGGAGGGGCATAAAAATTTCTGGACCTCATTAGGATATTGGGTAATCATTCTGTGATCCCCTCCATGTGCCTTAATTGTGAGTTGATCTTTCAGAGAACTTTCAGGGGAAAGGGAAAGTTTTCCCCTTTACCCCCACACATCCCTAACCCAAAAATCTGAAATCAGAAATGCACTGGATGTGACATTGAATCAAATAAAAATAATTAATTAATTAAATAAATAAAAAAGAAATGCACTAGAGCATTTCTTTTGAGCATGTCAGCACTCAAAAAGTTTCAGATTTTGGATTTTCAACCTGTAAGTGATACAGAATTAAATAAGGCAAAACAAACAAGCAAAAAGCCTAGGATACATAAAGAAGAGAAGTGTTAAACAATAAAAAGCTGTACTAGTATTAAAAGATAAAATGAGTATCAGCATGGGCCTTGAAGGAAACAAGCACGGGGAGAGGACGGCCTAAACGAGAGCCCTCATGTCACTCTCTTCATAGGGATTCCAGAAGAGATATAAGAGAATCAGGTCTACTACTGTGGGGTGAAACACTTTTGGAAGGTAAAGTTGCTAGTTATCAAAGCATCTTCTCTAAAAATTAATTCAAAGCATATGGGGGCAGTGACCACTTGAGTCAGTTATGTCACATGCACACCTGCATTTGCATCCACAATTTTAGTACCTCCAAATGATATGTGTAATGTTGAACTGATAAAGGTCATCAGGAAAGATACATTTAGTAGACTACTGAAGAAATGAGGAACACTGTATATAAAATTCCAACTAAAAAAATCTTCTGCCACTGGCAGTGCTAATTTTTAGCTAAAAGGAAAACTTTAGAATCAAAAGGAGGGAAAAAATTAAAAAGAGAGATAAAAATATTAAAATTTAAAAAAAAGAAAAGAAAAAAAAAAAGGAAAGCTTGCCAGCATTTGGCATGTCTGATGAATTCAGATCACCCAAGTACCACTGACTGTTGCCAAAACTCCTCTAAAGCTCCTTTCTATTTATTTATTGAAAACTATCTCAGTTGGGCTCGGTGCCTCACGCCTGTAATCCTAGCACTTTGGGAGGCCGAGGTGGGAGGATCACTTGAGGCAGAAGTTCGAAGCCTGCCTGAGCAAGAGGGAGACCCTGTCTTTACTAAAAATAGGAAAAAATTAGCCCAGCAGGATGGCACAAGCCTGTAGTCCCAGCTACTCAGGAGACTGAGGCAGGAGGATCATTTGAGCCCAGAATTTTGAGGCTGGGGTGAGCTATGATGATACCACTGCACCCTAGCCTGGGATACAGAGCAAGATCCTGCCTCAAACTCTACCCTCCAAAACCAAAAAAACTATTTCTCTAAATAGCAGTCATCTACTTTATAGTATAGTATGTTCTTAAAAGCTCCAAAATCAAATGTGGAAACTCAAACAGCAGACTTAAGGGGCTTTTGATCTTAACTAACTAAAAATGATTAGAAAATCCTTAATTACATCTTGTAATTATTGGATATCTTATTGCATTTTGTCTTATTATTTTTAATAAGGAAAATAGAAAAACAGAAGTGGTGGTACTATCATAATGTGAAAGGAACTAAGTATCTCTGACTCAATACAGTAGGAGACCAAGATGGAAATATGTAGTTTTATTTGGATGCTCACTGGACATTAGCTGGTCAGCCATGTATCCCCATTGAAAAACATTAAATACAATGTATGAAATGCTGGACACAAATGGCTGCACAAACAGCACTACTGTAACAGAAGACACTGTCAACATAAGGCAGAACATTTAGAATGCTGTTTTTTGTAACTGAATTTTTTTTTTTTTTTTTGAGACAGAGTCTCCCTTTGTTGTCCAGGCTAGAGTGAATGCCATGGCATCAGCCTGGCTCACAGCAACCTCAAACTCCTGGGCTCAAGCAATCCTGCTGCCTCAGCCTTCTAAGGAGCTGGGACTACAGGCATGTACCACCATGTCCGGCTAATTTTTTCTATATATATATTAGCTGGCCAATTAATTTTCTTTCTATTTATAGTAGAGACGGGGGTCTCACTCTTGCTCAGGCTGGTTTCGAACTTCTGACCTCAAGCAATCTGCCTGCCTCAGCCTCCCAGAGTGCTAGGATTACAGGCGTGAGCCACCGCGCCTGGCCTGTAACTGAATTTTAAAAGCTTTTTTTTTTTTAACAACTTAATTTGTGCTTTTAGATTTTTTCATTTTTCATTGACCTGAGCTGTCAGGTCAAAATATACACCAAAGTCTGAACTCAACATACAAAAGAAAGACATTTTGTGAGAGTCAGTGTATTCTCTAGGAAAGTGTGGGTTCTATCAGCCAGTGTCAACACTTCATTGTAAAAAAGAAAAAAAGTCAAGCTTACCTCAAAAGGTACAATTATTGCATGTCTTTATTAGCTCTTCAATAAAAACAGAATCTGTCTGTTAGGATTTATATTTAATTGTGGTGGGCATAGGAGTAAAAGGCCTAGGCTGGAGAGAGAGGGTTAAATGGATCTAGCCACTGAATCTTCTCATTCCTTTTAGAAAATTCCATTTTTAGATTTAGGGTTTTCAGATTTCCTTTGGCTGGCCTAAGAATTTTGGCGTGGTGCTCTAAATCCAGCCAAGAACAATAAGAAATACTGCATAAATATAGCCAGAGAGGGTTAGTGTTCCAGGCGCAGACAGAGTGCAGCATCAGATGCTCTGGGGCCCTGGGAAGGCAGGGTTTCAAAGGTAGAGATCAGCAGGAGAACGACAGAGCAAGGATCAGCGCAGAGCTGCTGCCACTGCTACCCTGCAAACTCTCCAATAAAACTTTTGGCCAGACATTAATTCTAAGTTTGAGCTCTATAAAACAGACACACTAAAATGCTAACCATGAGGGATGAGAAAAACGCATTAAGAAATGCACTTACTTATAGCTTCGAAAGTAAATCTTCCCACTCAGTGCAGTGAAGTGCAGAACATACTCTAATCCAGCCAGGCGGATATTCGGTACTGTGGGTCCTCTGAAAAAATCTAAAAGCACATATTGTTGTTAAAAAAAAAACAACTTTTAAAATTCAGTTATAAAAAACAGCATTGTAAATGCTGACAAGATAGGTAGCACAAAAAAATGATTCCTAAAAAATGTCTGAAGGTCTCACCCTCTCAACCATTTAATCTCGTGACTTTATTTCTGCATTCAGTTAACTGAGATATGTAATTTTTCAGTTTTGAAGTTCACCCTCTAAGCTCAGCATAGGAGAATAATATTTATCATGGATATTAACTTTAAAATGTAAATGAGGGTATAAAATTTTAATCTATAAGGCAGGTAGGGCCGGCACAGTGGCTCGTGCCTGTAATCCTAGCACTCTGGGAGGCCGAGGCGGGAGGATTGCTTAAGGTCAGGAGTCCGGAACCAGCCTGGGCAAGAGTGAGACCCCGTCTCTACTAAAAATAGAAAGAAATTAATTGGACAACTAAAAATATATAGAAAAAATTAGCTGGGCATGGTGGCACATGCTTGTAGTCACAGCTACTCGGGAGGCTGAGGCAGGAGGACTGCTTGATCCCAGGAGTTTGAGGTTGCTGTGAGCTATGCTGACGCCACAGCACTCTAGCCCAGGCAACAGAGTAAGACTCTGTCTCAGAAAAAAAAAAAAAATATATATATATATATACACACACACATACATATAAGGCAGGTAGGTAATGATGACAAATTCTATAAAAATGGCTGTTCAAACTTTGATTATTAAATCAAAATTAAGTTATTTATCTATTTATTTATTTAGAAACAGGGACTCACTCTGTCATACAGGCTGGTGTGCAGGGGTGTGATCATAGCTCACTGCAGCCTTCAAATCCTGCACTCAAGCAATCCTCCTGCCTTAGTCTCCCCAGTAGCTACAACTACAGGTGCACGCCACAATGCCTGGTTAATTTTTTTTTTTTTAAGAGATGGGATCTTGCTATGTTGCTCAGGCTGGTCACAAACTCTGCCTTTATTTTTTATGGGGAAGGCCAAAAAGAAAAAAAACTCTAACAAAAAATAATCATTACATAAGCAAAGAATGAAAAACTTTATAAACTGTCAAAGCCAAAAAGAACCATGGAGATCAGTGAGTAGGCTCTTTTCCTAGCGTGGCAATCATACTACTGGTGGCACTAAGAGAATTTTAAATGATACATAGATTTAGCTTACCATATATTATTTATTTTATCATGTACCATTCTCCACTTATGAGAGGGACATAAAGTTTCCTTTTAAGAGGAGGAGTGAATTTAAAGAAAATCTCCAGTGAACAACACTATGGATAACACATGGACTTGGCTAAAGCAGTCAAGGTGGCACAAGAATCAAAAAAGTTTGGAACACAACAAGTTTGACAGCTTAAATTTTACAGCTGAGAAAAATCAAACCCTAAGGAAGCTAAACAAAAATATGTGAATAACATTTGGGTAAGAAAAAGTCATGCATAAAAGTTCCTCCAACTTTAATTACTTAGGAACAGCTGCCCCAGGGCCGGTGATTTCGTAAATAGGAAATCTCATTCTTGTCCCAATCTGTAATCATCTAGCAATTTTCTTCCCTTTACCCATTAGCACATAAGGAATCATTTCCATGTGCACAGATGTATACATTTTTTTGTTTGTGCATACACATTTACACACCACCATTCCCTACTCCCCCAAACAAAAATCCTTTGATAACATTTTGATGAAACAAGTTTGTACCTTTCAAGGTAGTTTAATCTAAATACCATATGAAGACTTTTCCCATAATTTTGCCCAAACCTGACTCTCCTTCACTGAAGAGTGCCACTACTGAAGTCAGAATAGTTCTTGGGAACAAAATATGTGCATTCCAATCTGCTCTGAAACAGCTTTTTGTAATGCAAAATTTTACAGGCATCCAGCTTTTTCCATAAGCTTTTAAGAATGAAATGGGCCGGGCTCCGTGGCTCAAGCCTGTAATCCTAGCTCTCTGGGAGGCCGAGGTGGGCGGATCATTTGAGCTCAGGAGTTCGAGACCAGCCTGAGCAAGAGCGAGACCCCATCTCTACTATAAATAGAAAGAAATTAATTGGCCAACTAATATATATAGAAAAAAAAAATTAGCCGGGCATGGTGGCACATGCCTGTAGTCCCAGCTACTTGGGAGGCTGAGGCAGCAGGATTGCTTGAGCCCAGGAGTTTGAGGTTGCTGTGAGCTAGGCTGACGCCGCGGCACTCACTCTAGCCTGGGCAATAAAGTGAGACTCTCTCAAAAAAAAAAAGAATGAAATGGAGAAAATTTTAAGAACAAAATAAGCGTATGGAAAAGTTTTCCTTATAAGGTCAAAATTTCTAAGAATTTTCTGTCTGTATCCATTAGTGCTAAACAGTCATTTTCTCTTAGCCACCAAACTAAAGTTTCCCCAAAGTTTGCAAAACATCAAGATAAACATATGTGATACAAAGGGTAGGGGTGGGGGCATACAACCTAATTGGCATAAATAGCCCTACTTAACAATCCAAAAGCAAGTATGTCTAATAACATGATATTTACTAGTAGGAAAAGCACAAAGTACTGCTTACACGTGAATACTGCTAGCAAGAATCCACTCACTTATTATGTACCAGAGCACCTATCATGCACAAAGCATTGTGCCTGTTGTGATGGCAATATAAATGACACGCAGCATATTTCTGCCAAAGACCCCATGTTCTAGATAGGTATATATGAATATGTATCAACAACTGTAATTTAAAGCAGCACATTAAAAGAATAATATAAAGTGGTCTGGTACTAAAGAGACAAAGTAAAAATAAACAAAAAAATTTTTCTTAAAAATACAGTGCTCTCTCTGCAAGTTCTGAGAAGGGAAGAGATCATTTCTAGTTGGAGAAGATTTCATGGAAGTGGAACGTTGTAGGATTTTGACAGATGGAAGTAAAGCAAGCATTTTGGGCTAAGGCAGACAAGAATTAGATATGACTCTGCTTAGAATAAGTAACTATCATCTACAGAAATGAAAAAGAAGCGAAAGTAGAGAAAAATGTCAAGTTCAATTTTGTTCGTGCTTTTATGAAGTCATAAAGAAACATTCAGCCATGTGTAGTGGCCTATGCCTGTAATCCCAGCTACTCAGGAGGCTGAGGCAGGAAGATCCCTTGAGCTCAGGAGTTCAAGACCAGCCTGGGCAACATATGAAGAGCATGTTTCTTTAAAAAAAAAAATGGGAGGCTGAGGCAGCAGGATTGCTTGAGCCCAGGAGTTTGAGGTTGCTGTGAGCTAGGCTGATGCCATGGCACTCACTCTAGCCTGGGCAATAAAGTGAGACTCTGTCTCAAAAAAAAAAAAAAACCAAAGGAACATTTAAATAAGAATGTTTACTAGGCTCCTGTGTTTAGATCTGGAGCTCTAGAAAGATGTCTGGGGCAGTGAGTCATTACAGAATGGTTAGAATAGCAGTTAAGAAGGTAAGCTTTGCAAAGAAAAGCTGGCAAAAAGATAGTTATTCAATGCAACAGCAAAAACGGTAAATAATCCAAGCATCCATTAGTAGAGGATTGGTATCTATGAACATTCATACAAGTATTTTACAGCTTTAAAAGGAATGGAGAATATCTCCATATACTCTTATGAGTGATCTTAAGGATATGTTTGCTTTAAGTGAAAAAAGTAAGGTAGAGGCCAGGCACGGAGGCTCAAGCCTGTAATCCTAGCACTCTGGGAGGCCGAGGAGGATGGATCTGTTTGAGCTCAGGAGTTTGAGACCAGCCTGAGCAAGAGCAAGACCCCGTCTCTACTAAAAATAGAAAGAAATTAATTGGACAACTAAAAATATATAGAAAAAATTAGCCGGGCATGGTGGCGCATGCCTGTAGTCCCAGCTACTTGGGAGGCTGAGGCAGCAGGATTGCTTGAGCCCAGGAGTTTGAGGTTGCTGTGAGCTAGGCTAATGCCACGGCACTCACTCTAGCCTGGGCAATAAAGTGAGACTCTGTTTCAAAAAAAAAAAAAAAAAAGAGACAGTCACATTAAAAAAAGTAACCATAAAAATTAGGAAAGACAAATTTAAAAATAGATATTTGCTGGTTTTCTATAAAGAAACACAGTACTCCCTCTAATTTCCTTTCTTTCTTTTTTTTTTTTTTTTTTTTGAGACAGAGTTTCACTTTATTGCCCAGGCTAGAGTGAGTGCCATGGCGTCAGCCTAGCTCACAGCAACCTCAAACTCCTGGGCTCAAGCAATCCTGCTGCCTCAGCCCCCAAGTAGCTGGGACTACAGGCATGTGCCACCATGCCCGGCTAATTTTTTCTATATATTTTTAGTTGTCCAATTAATTTTTTCTGTTTTTAGTAGAGACGGGGTCTCGCTCTTGCTCAGGCTGGTCTCGAACTCCTGAGCTCAAACGATCTGCCCACCTCGGCCTCCCAAAGAGCTAGGATTACAGGCTTGAGCCACCACGCCCGGCCTTAATTTCCTTTCTTAGAGACCCTATTTCTGAAAATAGCCCCACTGGGGAATTATATTAACCACAAATCTATGTAATATTCAAGACAGCAAAATTCAAGATGAACAAAATGGGTACTCTGCATGAAAATACTGACACTATGAAAGTCAACTTTTCTTTCTAGCCAATTATTTAAAAAAGGAACTTCCTAAAAGGAAGAAAGACCTTGATACATTTCTTTCTCTACTATAACCTATATCATTCAAACACACAACATATACCAAGAGGCAGTTGTCTTTCTTCATATCTACACTTTTTAAAAAAAATTTTTTTAAGGCTGGTCAAGTGAAGCAGTGGAGGTGGAGAAGGAATCGGTAACTAGTTGTGATCAATTAGCTGTAAATATCACTGCACCAGACCACCAACCTCTTCATATCTATACCGAAAACCCAACCTCCCTTGGTGCCCTACAATCTCATTCCATTCTTCCTTTACCTTTCTGCTTCTGTGGTGATTCCTTTTTTCACTCCCTTTCCCTTATAGCTGCATTATGTGGTCATTCCTGCCATCTAGTGGAAGCACACGATAACAGGAAGGCAGGAATTATCATAAAAACCATTTAGGGCTGGACGCTGTGGCTCACACTTATCATAGCACTTTGGGAGGCCAAAGCAGGAGGATCACTTGAGGCCAGGAATTCAAAACCACTCTGAGGAACAAGCAAGACCCTGTCTCTATAAAAAATAAGAAAAAATTAGCCAGGCATGACTGCATGCCTGTAGTCCCAGCTACTCAAGAGGCTGAGGCAGGAGGATTGCTTGAGCCCAGGAGTTTAAGGCTGCAGTGAGCTATGACCGTGCCACTGGACACCACACTGTCTTGCTCTGCAATGTCTTAGGTCTAGAGGGGCTATTTAGAGCAAGACATTGTTTCTTTAAAAAACAAACAACAACAAAAAAACTTACCAATAAGAAGACTTTTTAGTCTTCTATAGTCTTCTGTTACATCAAAATCATCACCAGCAAATATTAACATGGGTTTCGTTCCCTCCGGACATTTACTGTTCTATGAAAATAAAAGAAAATGTAATTATATAATTATCAAATTCTAACCTGTATGCTGATCTTAATTTTTTTTTATTTTTTATTTTTTTTAAGACAGAGTCTCACTGTGTTGCCCAGGCTAGAGTGTCATGGTGTCAGATTAGCTCACAGCAACCTCAAACTCCTGGGCTCAAGCGATCCTCCTGCCTCAGCCTCCCAAGTAGCTGAGACTACAGGCATGTACCACCATGCCCGGTTAATTTTTTCTATATATACATTTAGTTGTTCAGCTAATTTCTTTCTATTTTTAGTAGAGACGGGGTCTCACTCTTGCTCAGGCTGGTCTCGAACTCCTGAGCTGAAACAATCTGCCCACCTCGGCCTCCCAGAGTGCTAGGATTACAGGCGTGAGCCAGTGTGCCTGGCCTGATTTTAAAGCTTGAAGCAGTCAATACTTATATACAGTAATTTGTTTTCACATTTTATCAACTGTCCTAAAACTATGTCTGCAAATACTGACTTTAGACTTAAAAACAGAGGCAGGATATTTTTTTTTAGAGGCAAGATTTTTAAGCTTACAGATTTTTATCCTAAAAATAATACTTTGTTCTAACATTTATGCTACCCAATAATATGTGGTCAAAAAATGATGTAAGGTACTTTTTTTTTGAGACAGAGTCTCGCTCTGTTGCCCGGGCTAGAGTGCCATGGCATCAGCATAGCTCACAACAACCTCAAACTCCTGGGCTCAAGTGATTCTCCTGCCTCAGCCTCCTGGGTAGCTGGGACTACAGGCATGCCCCATGATGCCCATCTAATTTTTTCTATTTTTAGTAGAGACAGGGTCTCACTCTTGCCCAGGCTGGTCTCTAATTTCTGAGCTCAAGTGATCTTCCCACCTCAGCCTCCCAGAGTGCTAGGATTATAGGTGTGAGCCACCGTGCTCCCAGCCGATATAAGGTACTTTTAACATTAATCTATGAAAAGAATAAAATCAAAAGCTATACTTTAAAAAAACAAACAAAACAAAACAAAATGCAATCAACCAAACAAAAATAGTCCTCTAATGGCCAGCATCCCAGAGTCAAAATACACTTAATTGTAATTTATTTGATTTATTTATACCACTGTGCCTTTTCTACTGTATCACATAAAAGTATTTTTAAATGAAAGCTAAACTACCAACTAGACATTCTCATGGGAAGCAATATAATTTTATACAAGCTACAGAAAGTATGTGCCATAAAGTGATCCTTGTAGGTGGAGAAAAAAGAGAGGGGAAAAAAAAAAGAAGGTATGGGCCAATCATCACTCAGTGGGGTTCAAACTCTTACTATAAAAAGTGTTTGCCCAACACCTGTAATCCTAGCTCTCTGGGAGGCCGAGGTGGGCGGATCATTTGAGCTCAGGAGTTCGAGACCAGCCTGAGCAAGAGCGAGACCCCATCTCTACTATAAACGGAAAGAAATTAATTGGCCAACTAATATATATAGAAAAAAATTAGCCGGGCATGGTGGCGCATGCCTGTAGTCCCAGTTGCTTAGGAGGCTGAGGCAGTAGGATTGCTTGAGCCCAGGAGTTTGAGGTTGCTGTGAGCTAGGCTGACGCCACGGCACTCACTCTAGCCTGGGCAATAAAGTGAGACTCTGTCTCAAAAAAAAAAAAAAAAAAAAGTGTTTGCCCAGTTTGGGATTTTCCATCCCAGTCAGAATGTGAGGTGAATAGTGAGAGGATTTAGAAGTCACCAAAGAAGAAAAAGATTAAATAGAAAAAATTATTTAACTGAGAGATTAATTTATGGAGGAAGGTGAATAATTGTTGGTCTGAACCTCCCATTGATTCTAGAACTTCTACTATGACAGATAATCAGGGATTATCCAAATCCGGCAAAAAACAAAACAAAAAGGACAAAAGCCAAACACCTTCTTGTCCTAGGTCCAGAGGTCACCTGTTGCTTCCCTGTTCAAAATGACCACTCTGCTTCCAAACCCTGAACTTTAGCTGTCTATACTTAGGAGATAGAAACTGGATCTGTCTGCCTGATCATGAGTTGAATGGACCTTCCTGACCCAAAAATTATTCCATGCTCCAGCTGTGCCTACCTGATCCTAAGCCTAGAGGGGCTATTTAGGTGTACAGAAGGTAACAGAAGGTACAGCAACATCAACTATAACTTTGGCTTTCAAACCATCCTGACCACAATACACGGTAATAAAAAATACATATACAGTAATGATCCAGTACAACTATCATAAAAATCTAAAGTTATGTGAAACAAAACTTACCACATAGAGCACTAGTATTTTCTACACTATTCCATTTTCTAAAAACACTTGAAAACCCAAACTACAACAGATGAACTATATTTGAATAGTCTGAAAGGTCCTAAAAATTCAAAATACTATAAATATAATGATATATTATACTAAAAATACTATAATTATGCCAAATCCCTGAACTATCCTTTATTTTTTTAACAAAGAAAGGAAATAATTCTTATAAATTATACAATATTCTAAGAACTTTTAAAATAAAATATTCCAGACAGTTTCAGTGTATTTATCTTATCTAAAATAAAACCTACTTGACACAAAATTTAATCATCTTGTTCACCAAGGCTTCTTTCTTTCTTTCTTTTTTTATCTTTCTTGTTGTGAGTTTGTCAAAATACCAAGGCTTATTTCATGCAAAATAATCATCCCTTGATGTTTGGCCATCTGAGAAAACAGGTTCCTAGGATATTCACTCAATTTCCTGGTAGAATCTAATCACCTGCTAAATATTCGTATTGAGCTTGCTAAAGAATTAAGAGGGAAGAGGCTTGGCAACAAAAGCAGGCAAGTTGAGAAAAGAAATAGTTGGTGAAAATGCCTTATAAATGAGGAGAGTACAATGAACACTATTCAGGTGATGCGCACACTTATACCCATGACTCAAGCATTACAAAAATGATCTACACAACAAAAATATTTGTACCCACTTAATATTTTGAAACAAAAAAACCCAAGGAGGTAGGAGTGAAAATAAATATGAAGGGGAAGTGTTCCAAAACAAGGCTGAGGCTGGAGGATCACTTAAAGCCAGGAGTTTGAGGCCAACCTGAACAACACAGAAAGATCCTGTCACTACAAAAAAAATAGAAAAATTAGCCAGGTGTGGTGGCATGCACCTGTAGTCTAAATAATGGAGCAAAAAGTGAAAGTCTAGTAAAAATAATATTCTTATTAATGAAATTTATAGTAATATACATACACCATGAGTGAAAATTTGGTGTTCAGTTTAAATGGTTCTTGTTAAGAATGAGACCCAACAAACAAGAATGGTTTTGTGGTCCGGTTTTGTTTTTTTTTTTTATCCTTTAATCAAAGATTTATTTTTTTGTTTCCAGCATTACAATTTGCCATAATTCACAAACATCCATCTCAGTAAGTTTTAGGATCCCTTGCACAGGTAGTTAGGTCCGCGTGTTAAGCATTTGCTTACTCCACCAAAGAGATGTGGTCCGGTTTTGCAGCTGCACAGTGAATGAAGTATTTCACTATTTTGGAAGTAAAATGGAACGAGCAGAGGGGCTGGCATCAGCTAGCGCTCACGCCCACCGAGCTGGGGCCAGAGCTAGCAGTTGTGGTGATGGTGAAATGCAGATATACTCCAGGCACTCGTGCAGCCCCAAAGAGAAACTGTCATAATATGATGGCTTCCACTGTAATCAAGCATCACAACTTACACGCTTTACAGAACGCCTTCCAATACTACCTTCAGTGATAAGCATTTTCATTCATACCATGTTTCCCCAAAAATAAGACAGGGTCTTATATTTATTTTTCCTCAAGAAGACACCCTAGGGCTTATTTTCAGGGGATGTGTTATTTTTTTTTTTTTTAAGTACGGCACAACAATCTACATTTATTCAAATATAGTTAAGTCGTCTTCTTCTGGAACATCATCATACCTCTCCAAACCCTGAATTCCATCCCAAATTTCTTGCCACTCTATTTCCTTTAGAACCATTGGCCCCAATCTCTCATGTTAAGCAACAGAGCTCTCGTGGGGCAGATGAGAAGGGCTGCTCATCTTCTTTACCGCTCCGCGACAAAATGCATGGGTTGTGCAGATATACTGCGTAGCCACGCCCATCACTAGGTCTCATTTTTGGGGTAGGGCTTATATTGCACAAATGCTTAGAAATCCTGCTAGGGCTTATTTTATGGGTAGGTCTTATTTTCCGGGAAACATGGTATTACCTCATTTGGTGGTGTTTTCTGTTTTTTGAGACAGAGTCTCGCTTTGTTGCCCAGGCTAGAGTGAGTGCCATGGCGTCAGCCTAGCTCACAGCAACCTCAAACTCCTGGGCTCAAACGATCCTTCTGCCTCAGCCTCCCGAGTAGCTGGGACTACAGGCATGCGCCACCATGCCCGGCTAATTTTTTCTATATATATTAGCTGGCCAATTAATTTCTTTCTATTTATAGTAGAGATGGGGTCTCACTCTTGCTCAGGCTGGTTTCAAACTCCTGACCTGGAGCAATCTGCCCGCCTCGGCCTCCCAGAGTGCTGGGATTACAGGCGTGAGCCACTGCACCCGGCCTCATTTGGTGTTGTTACATCTGTTTTATACATGATCGCAACTGAGAGTCAAGGAAGTCGGTGACTTGTCAGGTCACCAATGGCCAAGACAGGCCTCAAACTCAAGTGTTCTGTCTCTAAATCCAGTGTCAGGCAACTGTTCTGCCTGTTCCTAAAGAAGCTGGGGTGACTGACTAAATTACGACCTGGTAAGAGCCTTTTTTCAAACTCAAAGGATAAGGATATTTAGTTTAGTAATCCTACCAAACCTGGAAAACATTCCCTTTTTAAAGAGAGACTGGGAAAAGGAGGGATTATCTATTAGCTACAATTCTTTCAACTATACCATGAGCCTCCAAAAGCTATAAGCAGAACAGTTACATAATTATGCAAATAATATCCTTTTTCTCAAAGCCTTTGAGTCCTAATCTTGGTTATATTAATATTTACCATATGTGCAACTCTAGGTTACCAGTGAAACCCCTGTGGGCCTCCATCTCTAAATCTATACAACAGGGAAAATTATTTTGGTCTTATATAAGGTTGCTATAAGGTCTGGGTGAAACAATAATATATGACATGATGAAGCCAGAAGCAGAGTTCTAGGGAACAAGAGCCCAGTTAGTACCCAGGAGCTGAGTTAGGACACACTTTCTGCCTAATTATTTTTAGGCCAGGCAAAGTGAGTGGCTCACACCTATAATCCTAGCACTTGGGAAGGCTGAGGCAGGAGGATCACTTAAAGCCTGGAGGTTGAGGCCAACCTGAATAACATAGAACGATTCTGTCACTACAAAAAAATAGAAAAATTAGCTGGTTGTGGTGGCACGCATGTGTAGTCCCAGTTACTCAGAAGACTGAGGCAGGAGGATGACTGGAGCCCAGGAGTTTGAGGTTACAGTTAGCTATGATGACACTACTATAGCCCAGGCAACAGAGCAAGGCTCTGTCTCAAACAAACAAACCCTGTTTTTACTACTATTTAGTACTTTCTATTTCACTATCTCATTTAAACAAAGGTGACAGAAAGATGTACAAAGTCCCCAAAAGGATACGGAGCTGCAGTTTAGTGGTTACTACCCAAAACACTGTAGGATCAGCCAGAGCTTCCCAGGTTTAAAACAGGACTCAATATGAAAATTCTACTGGGGCTCACTTGCTTGTGGTCCTGTGGGATGCCCCTGGTGATGGGTTGGGGAAATCCAATTATCAAAATTGACTCCAGAAGAGAGAACCTAACAGACCAATAACAATGGAAGAAATTGGGAAAGTTATCAAAAAGCTACCATTACAGCAAAACACCAGGCCCAGATGCTGTTATAGGTTACAAAAAAATTCTTCCTGGAGAAGAAATATCTTAAGCAACATGCTGGATTCAGAAGCTCATGAAAAGATGCCACCAATCCTAACATCTTCAAAACAAGATGTATCACCTCACATTACAAATGTTAGTGAAATGAAGCACTACTTGTGTGGCTGCTGTACAGGTTTCAATAATGTAGCAATCACATTTCCTATTCAGAGGATCCTTGTTTGGTAACAGCTATATGGCATCAAAACCTGGGATGTAGAAATTCATTTGAGGAGGGATGGATTTTCAAACTTGTATCCTGGAATCCTTCCCCTGTTAACACAGGAAACAACTACACTGGCACTTACATTTGGTCTGTATGAGGGTTTATCCTACCTTCTCTGCAAGCACGTCAGTGCTCCAGAGTTTGCAACCCACAGCATGGCAGCAGTATTGGCAGGGATAACAGAAGCAATTTTCACTCCATTGGAAAGAGGTCAGACATTGCTTCAAGACCACAAGCATCATGACAAATTTATAAACACTCATCAGGCTTTCGAGGCACTGACATACCATGGAATTGAAGAGTATTATCAAGGCTTGGTGCCCATTCTTTTCTGCAATGGACACAGCAATGTCTTTTTTTCTTGGCCTTTGAGGTACCATTAAGGAGCATCTGCCAACTGCAACAACTCCCAGTGCTCATTTGGTCAATGATTTTATCTGTGGAGGTCTTTAGGGTGCCATGCCAGGATTCTTGTTTTTTCCAATTAATGTTGTAAAAACTCACACACAGTCTCAAACTAGTGGGGAATTTCAGTCTTTCCCCAATGTTTTCAAAAACATCTGGCTAGAATGGAGCAGGAAACTGACAAATCTTTTCACAGGTGCCCATCTGAATTTTAATACCTTTGGTTCCTCATCTCTTGGGGCATAATCAATTCAACTTAGGGGTTTTGTTAAAGGTTATATGGAAAAATCCCCAGTTAAGTGCCAATTTATCAACTGAATACCTAAGAAGAATGCAATTTGGCCTCTTTTCTAATTGGCCAACTACAAGTTGATGTGGTAAGTCCAGGCCACAGTGAGTTTTGGTAAAAGCTGTTTTCCTTAAGCATCAACAAAAACAGAATAAAAGGTTTCAATAGAAAAAAAAAGAAAGAAAATTCTATTGATAGTTCTGAGGTGTGCTAATTCAGAAACAGAGGATAGCATTTAAACTATGGACCTAGATAAGAATTAGCAACTACAGTCTAAAGTCTAACTGCCACAAGATCTGCATGTTCTTATACACCGTAAATATATTTCTGCTTTTAAAATAAAGGTAAATAAAATAAAATTGTATTTTTATCTGAGAGCATGTCAAAATAAAAGCAAAGTTCTTTATCTACAAAATTGTACAAGTACTCTTCACCACAAGATGTCACTATAGGCTAAGAGCAGCATTATAAAATGCTTTTCAGTTTTATTATCAGCATCTTACCTTAATGTCTTTTAGAGAGACAAACTTTTCAATACCTAATTCAATCATATCCAGCACTTGATAGTCATACATACGACCTAGAAGGAAAATGCATTTTTAAGCATGTATTTTTCCCATACCCCCACCTTACGTGTACCCACTTATCTGTATACCCAAAATGTTCTAGTATCTATCTCTTTCCTTCCTCCCTATACACCCGAAACTGTGTCCCTCTGTTTCTTAAATTTCTAACTCTACCTTAAAGAGATTCTTAGGATACCAGGCATGGAAAGGATCTTAGAGATTATTTAGCCCAACTCCTTTAACAGAAGAATAAATGAAGGCCCACAGACGGTAAAGGGCATGCCTAAGCCAGTGAGCTTGCCAAACCAAATCTCAATAACCCAGGCAAGGGTTCTTTTTCAAATGTATTTACTCAACAGATGTTAATTAGGGAAGGGTTAATTTATATGGATAGGCCTACTACTTTGGTTTTTTCTAACTCTAATACTGAATAAATACACACATACATATATTTATATATACTTTTTATTTTTTGGAGACAGAGTCTTGCTCTGCCACCCAGGCTGGAGTACAGTGGTGCAATCACAGCTCACTATACCCTCGAACTCCTGAAATCAAGTGACCCTCCTGCCTCAACCTCCTGAGTAGCTGGAACTACAGGCACATGCCATCTGGCTAATTTTTTTGTAGAGACAGGGTCTCACTTTGTCGCCCAGGCTGGTTTCAAACTCTTGGCTTTGAGCGATTCTCCCATCTTGGCCTACCAAGGTGCTGGGACTACAGGTGTGAGCCACCATACCTGGCTATATTTCATATTAGAAAAAATATCTACAACTTGAGGTAGGGTAATTTTTTTTTTCCAATTCTAGTGGATCCATGATTGTGTGGGTGCTCAGTGACACTCAATGCAAGCACAAGGTAACCGTGTTACATCTACAACTGAGGAAGGAGGAATGCTGAGAGCCCCAAGAGGCCACACTTCTTTAAACCAGAATTTGTTTCCAACAGAGACAAAAGGCAATGGTGTTCTAAGAAACATGAATAACCAAGAAACTTTTTTTTTTTTTTGAGACAGAGTCTCACTCTATTGCCTAGGCTAGAGTGCCATGGTGTCAGTCTAGCTCACAGCAACCTCAAACTCCTGGGCTCAAGCAGTCCTTCTCCCTCAGCCTCCTGAGTAGCTGGGACTACAGGCATGCACCACCATGCCCAGCTAATTTTTTCTATATATATTTTTAGTTGGCCAATTAATTTCTTTCTATTTTTAGTAGAGACGGAGTCTCGCTCTTGTTCAGGCTGGTTTCAAACTCCTGACCTTGAGTGACCCTCCTGCCTTGGCCTCCCAGAGTGCTAGGATTACAGGCGTGAGACACCACACCTGGCCCCAAGGAACTCTTTCATAGTCCTTCTTACTTGAGTTAGTTCCCTGTATTGATAGGGTAACACTCATATGGTCCATTCCTTACTTTGAGACAGACAAAAAATAATTTTATTCAATGTCACAAGGCTCAAAATAAAAACCAAAAACCCATACCAAACTAGTTTAAAGCTACTGAATTGAGGATTCAGTTTACTTCTGATTCTTCAATACCATTAGTTAATCTGAGTCACAGAGCTGGCTCTATAAACATTAAAAAGTAAATTATACTTACCTATTACTAAATTATTTGGCCGCTTCTTATTATGGGAACCAAACAGGAACAAGGAACAATCTGACTTTTTTGAAAAGAATTCCTATAAAACCAAAGACATTTCATTTAGTCAATGCATAAATGTAAAAACCTTAAGAATCCTAGCTCTGAACTTAAAAATAAAAAGTTTATCAGTTTTTCCAGTGGAAGTTAATAAAGACATAATGAACTAGATAGGAAAATACTGAAGAAAACTACTTTATTTCTAGCTTTTTACTTCAGATTTTCTGATTTGGGGTACCTAGGGAAAAGATTTATATTTCAAGACAAAAAAGATGTGAAAACTGTTAAATTAATAAGTAAAATAAGACCATTTCTTTTTAGTTATGCAGTCATTTTGGAATAGCACACCAAGTGTTTCAATCACTGAACAAATCCCTTTATTCACAGGACATTACTATCACTGATGGCACACAAGAATACACAGGGGACCTACATGAATTTATCAATATGGTGTTTTTGGATGTTTATAATTGGATTCATGAGTTTGCTTTTCATTATAAACTGCATCCATGCAGGAGTCTTGCCCTGGAATCTACATGCCACCCAGCTACTATGACTAGTTCCACGCTGTGTACCTGGAGAGACTGACAGATCAATTAATATTCCTACCTGCAAGAGATATCTTCTCCATTTGGCTCTCAGAAGTACTGACTTCCATTACAGATTTAAGAGGAGTGGAAATACAGGTATGGGGTTCCAACCCTAGACAGCTCCTTTTACACTGTATGTCTATAAACACTATGTCTGTACTTTCTACATCCCACATACTTTTGAGTCAGTTTACTGAGATCACCAGTGTAAGCATGAAAATTAAATTCAACATGCTCTAGTCCAAAAGTCAGTTGGAAAGCCTCCTAAATTAACAACAACAAAATTAAAGAACAGATGAAATAGTCATAATCCTCAACTTTTCTTTACTGGCTACAAGATTCTCTGAGGTGTGAGCCCCTAGTTTGGTTATCATTCGTTTTATCATGGAAGCAGAAGCAAATGGGGCAAACAACTACCTATGTCCATCCACTCCCAGTATGGATGATGCAAAGTCAGAAAGTCTAAGAATTCAGGCTCTGCCACTTAGTATGGACAAATTAAACTTTCTTCTTTTTGTTTTTTAGTCATTTGACAAAGCAGGAAAATTAAACTTTCTTGAGAATTAATTTTACTACCTCCTGCAAAAGCCTGCAAAGGCTCCATGGATGTCTTATGTGAATGTAGCTTATACGGGGTCTGACACATCACAGGTGTTCTAGAGAATTTTTAATGTATAAATCAATGGAAATGCTTTCTTAAAATTTTTTTAACATTCTCATGTTATGACTAATGCCCTATAGCTTTCCATAAAATACACCTCATACATATTTTAGTGTTTTATACACATACACACACACACACACAAAACTCGTCTCTGTTGTTCTCCACAGTCTGCTTATTTGTTAAAATTTTAGAGCAGGGGTAGCCAAATTATCTGCAAAAAGCCAAATAAATATTTTAGGCTTTTCATATGCTTTTCTTTTTTTTAACCAACTCTTTAATAATGTAAAAACCATTCTTGGCTCACAAGCTTCACCCAAACAGGGATTTGGTCTACAGGCAGTGTATTTTTGCCAACCTCTGTTCTAAAGCACCCAAGAACATTTCCAAGATTGTGGTGAAAGAAATGTGTGATGTGGGAAGATAGAGAGGAGGAAACTGACCACATTTCCAACACGACCACAATTTCCATAGCCATTTTGAGCTTTGAAGGTCTAGATCTATTTTTTCTTTTTCCTCACTACTATACTAATGAGGAGAGGTCTGAGATTTATTATAGCCAATGAAATATATTCTATCTCTGAAGGTGGGAGATCAGAGAGAGAAAATATCACAACTTCAAGTGTAAGAAAAGTTATATTAACAGTGGGTTGGAAAAGTACATGTGCTACAGATTTCGCCACGTAACACTGCTATATAGTGGTTTTCCAACTAAAAGCATTATCATGTTACGAAACAAAACCAGCCCTCAATTAAGTGGCGTATAAAAGAGAAAGAATTCTGAGATAAGCCCTATTAATTTTACTTTCATGATCACTTTAACAAATGACTGAAAAACATAAGACTAAAATAAGAGTAATGTGTAAAAAATTGAGTAAAATTTATTTTGCCGACATTTTCCTTTTTAATTTTTTTAAGAGATGGGTTTTGCTCTGTCACCCAGGCTGGAGTGCAGTGGCACAATCATAGCTCACTGTACCTCTAATTCCTGGGCTCAAGCGATCCTCCCACCTCAGCCCCCTAAGTAGCTAGGACTACAGTCATATGCCATCATGACTGTCTAATTTTTAGATTTTTTGGAGAGATGGGGGTGTTGCTATGTTGCCCAGGCTGGTCTCAAGCTCCTGGCCTCCAGTGATCCTCCTGCCTCAGCCTCTCAAAGTGCCAGGATTACAGGTGTGAGCCACCACGCCCAGCCAGTCTTCTAATTAATTATTGAAATTCTATTCAAAAGTTCTTTCTTCCTCTTTTCTTTCATTCATTCATTCATTCATTTATGGCTGGTCAAGTGAAGCAGTGGAAGTGGAGAAGGAACAAAGGAAACTGTAACTAATTGTGATCAATTAGTTGTAAATGCCACCGCACTCAGACCAGCCAAGTTTTCTTTTAAATTTGCTAACTAAAAGAAAAAACAAATAATGGGTTCCTACCAAGAGAACACAATCATATTCTTATTTTCTAAGGTCAATTTAAACAGTTTAAAGCACTTACTTCTTTAAGATTCTTAAGAAAGAAACCAATTATCATCACATAGTCAATGTCTATTCATCATTCACCATTTACTAAAACTGTCTTTCTCCTTCTGATTTCATTTACTAGCCTTCTTCACTTAGTTTTGGTTGATAACAGACTCAAAAAGGAATCTGATTAACTCCAGCAAAGCAACTGACAACTGTTAACAATAATTCAAGTAGTGTTCCTTGTTCTAAAAATATTATCCAAAAGTCATATTTTTAAGAGTCAAAATTGCTTCATAAAAATGGATCTGTAATAAGCTTCCTTTTGACAATTCATTAATTATGCACTTAAAATGTAATTTAATTTTTAAAAATTCTATCAATATATATGCAACTGTATTATGAATAATACAGCTACTAGGAAAGTGAAATGTAAGATCTGCAGGTATATTTTTAAAAGTATAAAGGTCTTGGCCCGGCGCAGTGGCTCACGCCTGTAATCCTAGCTCTCTGGGAGGCCGAGGCGGGCAGATTGCTCCAGGTCAGGAGTTCAAAACCAGCCTGAGCAAGAGCAAGACCCCATCTCTACTATAAATAGAAAGAAATTAATTGGCCAACTAATATATATAGAAAAAATTAGCCGGGCATGGTGGCACATGCCTATGGTCCCAGCTACTCGGGAGGCAGAGGCAGAAGGATCGCTTGAGCCCAGGAGTTTGAGGTTGCTGTGAGCTAGGCTGATGCCACGGCACTCACTCTAGCCTGGGCAACAAAGCGAGACTCTGTCTCAAAAAAAAAAAAGTATAAAGGTCTTATTTCCTCCTCATTTTACATCAAAACTTTCACATATTTTTGAAGGCACGCATTTGATTCCTTAAAAAAAAAAGAAAAAAGATTAAAGTAAATTTTTTTTTTTTTAAGTTTTTTTTTTTTTTTGAGACAG
>VSMD01029700.1:0-44102 GCA_008750895.1 Mirza zaza
AGCCTGAGCAAGAGCGAGACCCCGTCTCTACTATAAATAGAAAGAAATTAGGCCGGGCGCGGTGGCTCAAGCCTGTAATCCTAGCTCTCTGGGAGGCCGAGGTGGGCCGATCGTTTGAGCTCAGGAGTTCGAGGCCAGCCTGAGCAAGAGCGAGACCCCATCTCTACTATAAATAGAAAGAAATTAATTGGCCAACTAATATATATATAGAAAAAAATTAGCCGGGCATGGTGGCACATGCCTGTAGTCCCAGCTACTTGGGAGGCTGAGGCAGCAGGATTGCTTGAGCCCAGGAGTTTGAGGTTGCTGTGAGCTAGGCTGACGCCACGGCACTCACTCTAGCCTGGGCAATAAAGTGAGACTCTGTCTCAAAAAAAAAAAAAAAAAGAAAGAAAGAAATTAGTCAGTCAACTAAACATATATAGAAAAAATTAGCCAGGCATGGTGGTGCATGCCCATAGTCCTAGCTACTCAGGAGGCTAAGGCAAGAGAATCGCTTGAGCCCAGGAATTTGAGGTTGCTGGGAGGTAGGCTGATGCCATGGCACTCTAGCCCAGGCAACAGAGTGAGATTCTGTCTCAAAAAAAGAAGAGAGATACAAATTCTGGAACCCCCACACCAGACCTACTAAGTCAGAAACTGGAGGTGAACAGAGCAATCCATGTTTTAACATGCCCTTCCAAAGACTCTGATGCACAATAAGTCTGAGAACCCCTGTTTCAGGGATAGGCCAAACCTAGTCCCCTGCCTGTTTTGTCAGTAAAGTTTTACTGGAACACAGCCACTTCTAGTTATTTATGTATTATTTATGACACTAAAACAACAGTGTTGAGTAGTTGCAACACAGACATTATAGCCCACAAATCCTATAATGTTTACCGTCTGGCCCTCTGCAGAACAAGTTTGATGATCCCTAGTTTAGGTCAACACCTTAGACTATGTAATTATGGCAGAGTAAACACACATATCTATCTCATTTTCTACCCAAATCTCACTGAAATTAAAGAAAAGTTACAGTTAAAGAAGGCTGTAGAACAGACTGAAAAACAGAAAAGGATAGCATCAGTGTACTGGATAATTTGTGGAATTTCTGAGGCATAAAAAGCATTTTGGGGAGGGGAGACACAGATGGGATCAAATTAAGCGAGAAACAAGAAGAGAGAAACTACACCACAAGATCCAAATAGAGGCTATTGCAAAAGAAAGAAATAGTTCCCAAGGAAACCCCAGATGAATTTTATTTTCCAAGCTAACCAAACTAAATCAGCCCTGGAGAAATCACTGGGTGAATCATTAAAGGACCGCAGACAGAAGAACTGACCAGTGACCCTTCTACCCAAAGACCTAAACAGCTGGCTACAAACTTCATTTATAAACAAAGCTAAAAGGCTCCTGGGGAACACAGGGAAAGGCTCCTGGTTTCAGTGCTGGGGCCTGAGAAGTAGAGTCCAGCAAGACTTTCACAGTGACAGAAAGAAAAGGGCGGTCTGACCAGAGCATTGCCACCAGGATAAAATGTCACACACAGGTCTCTGAAGTGGGAGTTCTGAAGTAGGAGACTCCCAGAGTAGCTTCTGGGATTGAAAAAGTAGGACAACATACAAGGTAAGGATGGAAGCCCGCCTTTCCACAGTGGAAAACCCATTTTCCCAGAGTTATGGGTTAAACTGTGTCCCCGAAAGATATGTTAAAGTCCTAAACCCTGGTTCCTCAGAATGTGATCTTATTTAGAAATAGATTATTGCAGAGGTAATTGGTTAACATAGGGTTATAATGAACTATGATAGTCTCTTAATCCAATAAAGCTGGTATCCTTATAAGAAGTGGAGAGGAGAACACCATATGAAGACACAGAGACATACAGACACAGAGGGAAGATGAGGGACACATGTGAAGGACACAGAGGGACACATGTGAAGATAGAGGCAGGGGTTACAGTTATGCTGCCACAAACCAAAGAATATCTAGAGCTACCAGAAACTGGAGGAAGCAAAATGGATCCTCCCCTAGAGGTTTCAGAGGTTGCATGTTGATTCTGGACTTTCAGCCTCTGATTCTGGACATTCAGAATCACACTCTGATTCTGGACTTTCAGCCTCCAGTACTATGAAAGAATAAATTTCTATTAGCCACCCAGTTTGTAGTTTGTTAGGAAACCCTAAGAAACTAATATACCAGCCCTGTTGGCCACAAATTCTACTGCTCCCCTTTTATTACCAAAGGTAGAACCTGAATTAACAGACAAGTAAACAGGAACTCTCACTTGGCCAGAGAAATAGATCCTCATCATCAACAATCACCAATCAAATCACCACCAAATACTTGAGGAAAATTAACACCATTAGAAAGGATCATCTGATTCAAATGAGAAAACAACTAAAACCTACAGAAAACTAATGGAGGCAACAGAATAAGACTTTAAGTATAACAAGTTTATTTGGAGAGATAAGATATTATATTAATTAGCAAAAATTAAGATATTATATTAATTAGCAAAAATATGACTGCTATGAAAAAGAGAAACAATTGGAATTCTTGGAAATTAAAATTTTTTAAAAACTATGCTGCATAGCACAATACAGTTTATTAAGGTAAGAATAAAAGCACTCAAAGAAAACAACAAAATACATTTTGCATTCAAACATACATACGTATTTAAGAACATATATCAAATATCTTAAATAGAAACAATGGTGGGAAGAATGGGAATGCAAATCAGGGATGCAGGTTAAAACAAGTGAATGAAACAAGACTCTTACATGGGCAAATTCAACATTGTGCTATGAATTAAGATGTTATAATTAACTATTTACATCCAGAATTAAGAAATGAAAAAGAATTTAAAATATTAATTGAGGAACTAAGCTCCAGAATAGATACAACTGAAGATTAACTTATAGAACTAAAGAACTAAACTGAAGGATTCTCTCAGAACATAATGCAAAAGAAAAAATTTGTAAAATGGAGAATGTTAAGGGACATGGAAAAGAGATCCAGATTATTTCAAATATGTATCATGAGTTTCAAAAGGATAGAGCAGGAACAATAAAATGAGGAAATAAATAAATAATGAAAAAAAATTCCTGAAGCTAGAGAAAGACACTAGACTTCAGATCAAAAGCTCTATAAGATGAAGAGGGTGAGAAGGAAAGGCAGAGATTCACACCTGTACAAACTTGGTGAAATTTTGAGCCACCAAAGATAAGAAGAAAAATCCCAAAAACTTTCATAGAGGAAAAAACAGACAATTTGCTTTGGAAAGAAGAATCTAGATTCAAAATAATTGAGGAAAAAGAGTGGGTGGCTATGCACTAAAATATGGCTCTGGAAAAAAGTTGAGTAGTAGATGGCACTACTAGAAGGGATGTAATTAATAATAAAGATACTAAAATTATCACTTTCTTCATGAAGCCTCGTGTTCTAAAAGGAACAAGGCAATTATGATTCTGGTCCTAGCTTTAAATGGATTGGTGCCAACGCATCATCACCCAGCTGTTCATCTGAAATTCATCTAACGTCCATCTCTCGCAAGTGAACATTCTAATGTCTACACATCTATAATCCAACATAATTTCTGTAAATTCTGAGTAGCATCATTTGAAATTATAAATCCCCATGAAGTCTTATTTTATAGAAGACACTGAGACCAAGGCAAGGAGACTTTTCCAGATCACTCACTTGTAGGTGGCAGAACAAGCTCTGGGACCCTGAGTTCCTGACTTGGTAGCCAGCGTTGGTGCCACCAGGCCATGCTGAGAGCTCAGCACTGATTGTTTTATACTGTTGCATTGTCTTGCCTTTGTAATGAAAGATGTGCATTTGTGACATCAGAAGGGTTGGAGGAGAGTTCAAAGGCTCAAAATAAAGCAAATCTCTCCGTTTTCTATAGAAATCCCCCGTCCTAGTCTGATGAGCTCACCAGTCAGAGGCAGTAATCTCTGAGATTTAAGGTAGCCAGAGATTGGGATGTGACACTGGGAAAAGAGTCACTTGAAAACCCCACATGTGGGCGTTGTTCAATGACTGCTAATACTTTGTGGCAAAATTCTTCTTTCTACTGGCACAGAAGGCCATATAAACAGTCTGACACCTCCATTAGTCACCACTATGACTTTCTGGCCCATCTCTTTTAAGCAATTATTCTGGCAATAGTTGTTCTTCAAAAGCAATAATTTAATAATTATTAAAATTCTGTGGACTAATCATCATAGTGAGGTATGCTTTCAAATTAAGAGCCCCCATTTCTTCCTTTAAAAAAATTTTTTTAATTTACCAAAAGGCAAATGTAATGTGAAATTTATTGAATATTGCTTTAAAAACTTGAAATTCAAATATAAAATAATTTATTAATGCCTAAGTTTCCTATACTTACTAGGGTCTTTTAAATATATATTACATAAACTAGAAAATTAACATATTGTCTTTATATATACAATCCTAATCTAGTCTGAATTTTCTTTAAAAACAACTGTTTTAATATAGGCCAGTACTTTACACTCACTATTACTCAATCTCAAACCACGTTTCATTCCTCACAATAGTCCTTTGACAAAATCAATCTTGTTCTTTTCAGAGAATAAGACAAAGTATAACTAATTCATAAGAAGTTCGTAAAAAACAAAATTATTTCAGATTTTCATTAGATTTTCACAATATTACTAGTAGAGAAGTAATGGCTTTCCAGACAACTTTCTGGAGGGAAAATATGTGTAGTAAATATATCAAGTCTATAAACAATTCTAAGATAGAATTTTCTTTTCTCCAAATGCTTAATTTTCATAATTGGACATATAATTTTAAACCAGGGCAACCAGATTTGCAACATGAAAACTGGAATTTTATTATTAAATTACACTGGTCTATTGCATAAGTCATACCAAATGAAAGAGCAAATGCTTTTTTTTTTAAATCTTCCACAAAGAATGTTCAGGAATCTTCTCCTTGAGATGACTAAAGAAAAAGAAATTTTTGTCCACTGAGGGCTAAGCTAAATTTGTTCCATAAAAGCTGGTGAGATTCATTTCTCACTTTTAAGGGAATGAAGGAAGAAAAATGTAAATTGTCTTTAAAAAAATTCAGAATAGTGCCAAAAGTTATCCTCCCCCTTTGGCATCCTGCCTTTATCCTGAAAGATAATATCTTCTCCATTATAATAGCCTATGTAAGATGAACTGTCAACAAGAAGAGGGAGGCTAAAATGAGGGATAGAAGAAAATAACAGCATCACAAAAGAAAACTTATAAAGCCAATCAACCCAGGATTCTCTCTTGGTTTGCATTTATTTATGTAAACAGAATTAAAAAGTCAAATAGCCTCTTTAGCCAGATGCAGTGCAGATAGAAATGGCTGGGTAGGAATTTTCCTGCTTTTGTCAAACAACTGATGAGTGACTATTGCATCAGCTTGGTCTTTTTGATGTTTCCAGATGGCATAAGAAAACTTTATATTTCCAACAGTATATTCCAAAGATGAAAACTCGGCTGTGTGATTTTTAGAAAGTCACTAGAATTATCTATGCTTTTAGATCTTTCCCAGTTGCCAAGACAAACATTTTCAAAGGCTCTATTTTTCATGAAAATATTCAACTGGATTCAGGGAAACTAAATGGTAAATTCTAGGGCAGGCACCAACCAAATCATGCAAACAGAAGAGGTTTTTCCAGAGTAGAAAAAAATAAAAGTGCTCAGTGAATCCAAAGTGTGGGGTGAGGGAATCAGGGGAATGAAGGACCTGTTTTCCTTGTATTGTCCCACTTCCTTGTTTGCTGTGTTGCACAAACCCTATTGAATATCAAGATTTGGCCTCTCATAAATGAAATACTTAACAGAGAAGGATGTTAGCTTTTTCAAGCCCATACATATCTTTTAACTGTTTGCATAATTTAACAACAATTTGATTAAAAAGCATCAAAAACCATAGCTTGTATAATTGTATCATTAAAAATATTTTCAACTATTACTCAAGCTCATTAATGCTGAATACAAAATACCTAAGCTTTGCTATTTAAGCTTATGAGCTAAAAGGAATCTTAGCAACTGTGAAGTCTAACTTCCTTGTTTTACATTTGTTTTATTTTCTCTGAGCAATGTATTTTATTTGTTTCATGAGTATGTTAAAAGATTTTTTTCAGAAACAAGAAATAATTTTTTAAAAGGACAGAAAATCAAGAAAAAATGAATTAAATGGTATTGAGTAATATAGGAAAAGATATTTATGGTGTATATGTCATTTCTAATAGAAGGAAGACACATGGGTTTGTCATTTGTCAGGATACCTTTTGCTTGTCTGAGCATTTTATGACCAGTTTTATCCAGCATAGAATCAAGTAGGAGTACAACAGTAGTAATTTGCAAAGGTAAGAGATGGATGTGACCACAAGTCCCCTGATCCTGGTTGTAGACTGTCTACTAAGCTGGGTATACTCCAACAGAGACTAGAATTCACCAGAAGCAACAAGTGAGAAACAGGAAGAACACTGGTAAGAGGGCTATGGTAGGAGAGATTGTGGCTATTTCCTTCATTTATTTTTATTAGCCCTTCTTTTGCATGTGTGCATCTTTGTGTTTGTGTATCACAACTAGGTAAGATGGAATAATCAAATCTCTTAGCTGAAAGGGACTTTAGATGTTATATTACTACAAGAAGTCTAGTCTCCACCATCCTCAAAAAGGAATCATACAGTGACAGATAATTGACCATTTTGTAAGGTAGTCTATTCATTTTTGTAAATACCAGCCATTGTTCCTAATATTGCTATCCAGAGTCTCAACCTGAAAATAAATTTTAATTTTCACAACAAAATGAAAAATTCCCCTTCCAGACATTGTTACATCTCTTAATGACATAACTATATTGTCAAACTCAAAAACTTTGTGTTTCCTCACATCTAAAAATCTAATCAATTATCCAGTCTTGTTGTTCCATTTTGGAATCTGTAGCATTCATTTCTACCCAGTTTCATGTGCAACACACCATCACTCCTTCACCAGACAGACCAACACTAATACAACATGGAGGAGGATTGGGCAAGGGCACGAATATCAGGAGGAAACATTGGGGTACATCTTAGAGGTTGGCTACCACACAATGTAACAGAAAAGGTTACTACTGACAATGGTAGAATCTCTGAGGAAGAGGATATCTTTCTTGATATGTCTAGCAGAACAAGTTCTAGAGATAACCCCAGTTGGCTCAGTTTCTGTAGTTTGAGCAGTGTTTTTTGTGACATGTGATCTTGCAGGAGGATTGGCATGTCTCTATTGACCAATCACAAGCATCCTCATCATTTTGTCCAATTGATTGCAATAGACATCAGCTGTAATCAATTGACCGGGTTTCATGAAACTATAATGGATAATACCAGTGCTGAACCACCAAACACACACCATTAGCTTTTTTTGATGAATATTCAGTTTTGGACTGTGTTTTGGCACTTCATCTTTATCCAACCATTGTGCCAAATGCTTGCAATTGTCAAAAAAGAATCCATTTTTCATCACATGTAGCAATACAGTATAGAAAGGTCACCTTCATGTCGTGACAGCAAAGAAAAACTTCAAGACGATTGCTCTTCTGACGCTCGTTTAATTCAGGCAGTACCCATCTGTCCAGCTTCTTTACCTTGTCCATTTGTTTCAAGTGGTCTAATATTGTCGGAATAGTAACGCGAAACCTTGCTGCTAATTCACACATGGGTTGGGGTGGATTCGCTTGCACTACAGCTTTCAGCCCATCATTATCCACCTTAGTCTCAGGTGGCTCACGTGGCTCATTTTCAAGATTGAAATCACCAGAACAGAACTTCTCAAACCATCGAGGTACTGTGCATTCAATAGCCAAATCCTTCTCAAACACTTTGTTGATATTTTGAGCTGTTTGCACTGCCTTGGTTCCACGACGGAACCCATATAAGAAAATAACACGAATTTTTGACTTATCCATGGTTTCACAAAAATTGCTCTAAAAACAAATTTGAAAGATAATCACAAGCCACAACATGTGTTTGAAAGACTGAGGATGTACCTTCACAATAAAAATAAAACAAACAGTGTCAAAGTAAAATGTCAGAGATATCAACTGTCAAACTTAGTACTTAAGGAAATTGGACATTTCATACTTAATAACCTAATACTCCAAGCAAGGTATCTACAATGATTAGATTTACCACATACTGCTATTTTGTTTTAAAAGAGGCTATTTGAACTGAAGCACAGTCAATGCAAATTGCTTCTAGGAAACCATTTCTGAGAGAATTTGACTGTTTACATCTTTGGCCATAATTCCTTGAGTTTTGGCTGGCAGTCATATTTTGCTTTCCTGGTAGAAATGTATACTCATAGTATCTTGCCTGCAAGGATGCTTCTCCAAAAGGAAATTCATACTACATCATCATGAAAGGACAAGCACACTCTCAGGCAGACTACTGGCATATACTCTAAATGAAATGAACCCAACCATCATGACGTCCTTGTCAAATATGTAAGACTCTGTTTCAGCTATTGTGGATAAACACTGTGCTAGGTGCTGTGGAAATACACAATAATCCCCAGGTTACTCTAGAAAGGGTGGCAACACAAAATAGTACTCATGTTCTAAGTGAATGATAAGGATAATAGGCATCATAAATAATTAGAGAAGGTAAAGTTTTATGTTAGCTGGGAGAACTCAAGAAAGGTTTCAGAAGGAAAGGGATCTAATCGGTGGATCATTTAGTAGAGATGGACCATTTAGTAGAGTCCCACTAGATATAGGACTAAAGATGACATATTCTAATCTAGTAGAATTTAAAAAGAGGGCTTATATAGGGGCATGAAGAGTAAAAGAAGCTAGGTAATTGGGAAATACATTAGAAAGGTTTTAAATATTATACTATATACAGTGGAGATTTTTCAGTTTTCAAGCACCAGCAAAATAGTGTTTTAATATTAAACTGAGAAATAATTGTCAGTTTAAAAAAAGCAAGTTTTTTCTTAAAAAAGAAAATAATTAAATCACTAAAATAATTTTGAAAAAAAGAGTGACATTAAAAGCCATATTTTTTGATAAAAATCACACATAGCTTGGAAAGGAATTAATAAAATTCAAAGTCAAGATTATGAGTAAGAAATACAGAATTTAATCACTAAAAAGGCTAACATAAAAAGTAATGTTATATAATCATCACTTTTATCCACATTTAGTGCTTTTTCTTGATTATAAAATAATCCAGATCCAGAAATCCCACTTCTGAGTATTTACCCAAAGATTTCAATTTAGTATGTCAAAATTATGTTTGCACTCCCATGTTTATTGCAGCACTATTCCCAATAGTTAACAAATGGAATCAACCTAAATATTCATTGATGGATGAATTGATTTAAAAAATGTAGTATGTATACACAATGGAATACTATTCAGCCATAAAAAATAAAGAAGTTCTGCCATTGTGACAACATGAATGAACTTGGGGGATATTATGCTAAATTAAATAAGCCAGGCAAAGAAAAACAAATAAAGTATGTTCTCACTTATATGTGGAATCTTAAAAAGTTGAACTCAAAGCAGAGAACAGAATAGTTGCCAGAGATTGGGGGGATGGGGAGAATAGGGAAATAATGATCAAAAGGTAGAAAACCTCAGTTAGGCTGGGTGCCATGGCCCAGATCTGTAATCCTAGCACTCTGGGAGGCTGAGGCGGGAGGATTGCTTGAGCTCAGGAGTTCAAGACCAGCCTGAGCAAGAGTAAGACCCGGTCTCTACTATAAATAGAAAGAAATTAGCCAAACAACTAAAAAAATAGAGAAAATTAGCCGGACATTGTGGCACATGCCTGTAGTCCCAGCTACCGGTGGAGGTTGAGCAGGAGGATCGCTTGAGCCCAGGAGTTTTGTTTTTTTTTGAGACAGAGTCTCACTTTGTTGCCCAGGCTAGAGTGAGTGCTGTGGCATCAGCCTAGCTCACAGCAACCTCAAACTCCTGGGCTCAAGCAATCCTACTGCCTCAGCCTCCCGAGTTGCTGGGACTATAGGCATGTGCCACCATGCCCGGCTAATTTTTTCTATATATTTTTAGTTGGCCAATTAATTTCTTTCTATTTATAGTAGAGACGGGGTCTGGCTCTTGCTCAGGCTGGTTTCGAACTCCTGAGCTTGAGCAATCCGCCCACCTCGGCCTCCCAGAGAGCTAGGATTACAGGCGTGAGCCACCGCGCCTGGCCAAACCCAGGAGTTTGAGGTTGCTGTGAGCTAAACTGATGCCACGGCACTCTAGCCCAGGCAAGAGAGTGAGACTGTATCTCAAAAAAAAAAAAGAAAGCCTCAATTAGACAAGAACAATAAGTTATTTTTTCTTCGAGATATATTACACACCATGGTGAATATAGTAAATAATAATGTTCATTTCAAAATCACTAAGAGTAAATTTCAAATGTTTTCACCATAAAAAATGATATGTATTTGAAGTAATGATATGTTAATTAGTTCAGTTTAATTAGTCCACATTGCATTCGTAAATCATAACATCACTTTGTACCCCATAAACATATACAGCTATAATTTCTCAGTTTACAATTAAAAACAAAAGTTACATAAAAACATAAAATAAAGTAATCCATATTCCTTGTTTAGAAAGCTTCCCTGGAAATTTTAACTATGTAAAATATAACTGGAAACTCAGTAAGAAGAAAAAATATAATTAAGATTTTAAAAATTGTTATGCTACAAAAGGGACATCAACGGCCTGGCATGGTAGCTCATGCTTGTAATCCTAGCACTCTAGGAGTCTGAGGTGGGAGGATTGCTTCAGTTCAAGAGTTCAAGACCAGCCTCAGCAAGAACGAGACCTTTTCTACTTTTCTTTTTCTACTAAAAATAGAAAAAATTAGCCAGGCGTGGTGGCACATGCCTATATTCCCAGCTGCTAGGGAGGCTGAGTCAGGAAGATTGCTTGACCCCAGGAGTTTGAGGTTGCTGTGAACTAGGCTGACACCACGGCACTCTAGCCTGGGCAACAGAGTAAGACTGTCTCAAAAAAAAGGGGGTGAGGGAGCATATCAAAAATCTTTGCACTACAATTTAAATACTTTATTTTGAATTAGAATTTCACTAAGTACCTATTTACAGACAATTTTAACATGGCTTAAATATTTTGATTTTACAGCTGTTTTAGATACGACAACTTAAAAGAGTATTGCTAGGTGCTGGCATATTGATGGCATTAAAAAGTTAAAGTTGACATTGAGAGTAGAGACAAAAAAAATGAAAAAATACACACTCAACGGTTAAAGTAGTCCCTTTAAGTGTATAAGCAATGGCTACTTGCATCTGAAATTATTGTAATTATAACAAAGTAATTTACATTTATAATGACCCTATATTATGAAGAAAGCAAAAAATTACATGGCATTTAATCTATTTAAGAAGCCTTTGAAGAGATTACTATCAAGAATAATTTTTTTAAAAACTTTTGGACTTAAAAGGGAAATTTTCAATTATCTAAATTATTTCATAATGATAAACTACGATCATCATAATAAGCTTGGGAAAGTTCTGTATTACAATGACATGTTGAAATTGGAAAAAATCGAAAAAATTAAAATAAATAACATAAAATAAACAAAAAGTTGCAACTATTTTAAAAGGCCCTAATTATGACTTGTAGAAACATCTAGAATACAAGGACACAGGCACAGAGTCATTATTTTAACAAGTTTTTAACACTACTCCTTTTCAGAATGTTATCGCACTTAAATTGAGGGCCTATTATTGAAGAATTGAAATATCTTTCTGGCAAAAGGTTAAAGCATAAGTTGAAATGTGATAGGTACAAAATAATTGGGGTGCTATAATGAAATAATTATGCCTCTTAATAAGTTTCATTCCAGCTAGAAATCCAGGTTAGCAAAAGTCAAACAGGAAAAACAAGGATTTTAAAAGTTGAGTATAAGATGAGAGATACTAACTGAAATATTTTGGGCACCTGTTTTACAATGTGTGACTCTGGACATTCACTAACTTTTTTTGCTTAGACTCTTTTAGTGATTTTTTTAAATTTTTAATTATTATGGGTGCATAATCATATATATTTATAGGGTACATGTGATGTTTTGATACAGGCATGTAATTTGTAATATTCAAATCAGGGTAATTAAGGTATCTGTCACCTCAAGCATTTGTTATGTCTTTGTGTTAGAAATGTTCCAATCCCTCTCTTTTAGTTATTTTAGTTATTTTACCATAACTTATTGTTGACTATAGTCACTTTGTTTTGTTATCAAATATTGTTCATTTCAGCTAACTACGTAACCATAGTTTTGCATCCATTAACCATCTCCACTTTACCTCCCCTCTCCACTACCCTTCTCAGCCTCTAGTAACTGTCATTCTATTCTCTGTCTCCATAAGATCAATTGTTCTATTGATCAGTATATGAGTATTTAGCTCCTACATATGAGTGAGAATATGTGAGACTTGTCTTTCTGTGCTTGGATTATTTCACTTAACATGATGTTCTCCGGTTCCATCCATGTTGTTGTAAATGGCAAGATTTCATTCGTTTTGATGGCTATGTAATATTCCATTGTGTATATGCACCATAACTTTTTTATCCATTCATCCTTTGATGGATATGTAGGTTGATTCCAAATCTTGGTTATTGTGAACAGTGCTGCAATAAACATAGGTGTGCAGATATATTTTCCATATTTTGATTTTCTTTCTTTTGGATATATACCTAGCAGTGGGATTTCTGGGTCATATGGTAGTTCTATGTTTAGTTTTTTGAGGAACCTCCATACTGTTCCCCATGGTGGTTGCACTAATTTACATTCCCACCAACAGTGTATGAGGATTCCCCCTTTCTCCACATCCTCACCAGCATTCGTTATGGCCTGTCTTTTTGATAAAAGCCATTTTAAATTGGGTGAGATGATATCTCATTGTAGTTTTGATTTGCATTTCTCTGATGACTAATAATGTTGAGCCAACATCCGTTAGCCATTTGTATGTCTACTTTTGAGAAATATCTATTCTGATCCTTTGCCCATTTTTAATTGAATTATTTTATTTTTTTCTATTGAGTTGTTTGAGTTCTTCATATATACTCTAGTTTTCAATCCCTCAATGATTCTTTATTCTGTTAGTCATCCTTTCCAATGTAGTCCATGTGCTTTAAAGGAAGATGACCTCTTCCCTAGTTATAGGGGTAGACTCTGCATCAAACTACATCTGAAGCTCTCCTACCTCTGGATCTTTCAATTATGAAAGCCAACACATTCCTTTTATTGCTTCAGTTGTTTTAAAATGAGTTTTATTTCCTTAGAAAATCAAATTATATCATCCTTATAATTAATATGTATGAAACATGCATGCACAGTTAAAATAATAACAAAAGGAATACTCATGCTGGCTCTTTACCCCAACCCTCAGAAGTAGACATCATCTAGAATTTTTGGTTTATCATCCCCTTGCTTTCCTTCATCATTTTAGCTCCTATGTATGTATCCCTATACAAAACTATTTTCAAAACAATACTAAAATGTTATTTGTCTTTTTAATTTTCATTCTCTCTTAAGTGAAGAGCAGAATTTTCCAGAGGCTACATGCCATGTAATGTTGCAACAGACTGAATACAAAAGCAGATATGAGGAGCCAGCTGTCTTCATTTAGGCCAGACATTAAAGGAATTTGCAAAAATATAAAACAATGCTACTTTTCTCACTTTTTGTTTTGAAAAAGAGTTGCTTTTCACAAAAATATATTATGTTAACATGTAATTAATTGGTCTATTACTGTTATTTTGAAATGAAATAATAAATATTTTAAATATTTCTTAATTTTAATTTCTAAGACAGTAAATATTGATAGATATAACCCACAGAAACGAAAGCTCTTTGGGATTCTTCGATAATTTTTGGGAAAGTAAATATCTGAGGCACATAGCAGGAATAGTATTGCTAGGCTGAATACCATGCACATGTTTTTGGTCAGTTTTCTGTTGGATTGCTGTTGCTTTTTATTAATTTGTAGAAGTTTTTATTTTTGGAAACTAATTACTTGCTTACATATATAACCAATATCTTTTCACAGTGTGAGTAATCTTTTTTAGTTCCCCTGTGGTTTCCTTTTATTATGGAGTTTTAATTTTAATGTCAAATGGATAAATCTTTTTCTCTTTTGGTTCATATTCTTGTAAATATGTCTTATTTAACAGATCTATCCATACTCAAATGTCACAAAGATATTTTATGTTTTTTCTTTAAATATATTTTTCTATGTTTTCAAGTTTTCCTTTTCATAATGTCTTTCATTTTCTTAGAATTGATTTTTGTTAGGTAAAGTACAATTTCATTTTTTTTCTCAAAATTGTTTTTCATAAATTAATATGAACAATAGTCCTTCCTTCCCATTGACATACAAGGCCTGCTCTGTCATAAATCAAGTTTTGTTCTTCTGTTCCTGGGTCAGTTTTAATGTTCTCTATTCTGTCCCCTTGGTCTGTCTAACTCTGTCTTACACAATTTTTACAGCTGTATAATTAGCCTCGATATCTGGGAGGGCAAATCATTCTATGTTGTTCTTCTTTTCTGGGAATTTCATGGCTATTGTTTACTCTGCTCTTCCACATCAATTTTAGAATTAATGTGCATAGTTTCACGAAAAATGCTGACAACATCTTGATTGGAACTACACTGATTGGATAGATATATTTGGGGAGAGTTGCTTTTTCATAATATTGCATCTTTCTACCCAAGATCATGGAAAATGTTTACATTCATTTGGATATTCTTTAACATCTTTTTCAATGAGGTTTATACTTTTCTCCATAAAAAGTCTACATATCTCTTGTTAGATCTATTAGTGGACTCGTGGTATGTTGGGTTGCTATAATAAATGTGGTATCTTAACTGCATTATTAAACTGCTCATTGCTGCAGTATAGATGTGCAATAGACTCTTGTGTTTTGATGTTTTCAATCTAGCAATCTTGCTAAACTTTCTTATTAAATCTCATAATTTTTCTGTGGACCCTTGAATTTCCTACATAAAGTCATTTGATCTCTGAATAATGACAATTTTGTTTCCTCTTTTTCAAACATCATACCTTTTGTTTCTTTTTCTTTCCTTACTGCACGACCTAGGACTATAAGCACAACGTTGAATGGTGTGATGGTGACAGAAAATATCCTTGTCCTGTTCCTTACTTAAGAACATGCTTTCCACATAAGTGTGAAATTTGCCATAGGATGTTTTTGCAGGCCTGACAGCAGGTTAAAAAGTTTACTCTTATTCTTATTTACTAAGTGTTTCTTTCATAAGTAAGTATATGTAGAATGCTTTTCCTGCATTGATTAAAAAGATCATAGATTTTCTCTTTAAACCATTACTGTAGCAAATTAAATTAATATATTTTCTTTTTTTCCCCCTCTGGTCCTTGTTTCAGGAGTATATATTTTCTAATGTTAAGTCTTCTAGCACTCTTTGTAATAAATTTAAACATAATGTATTTTTCTTTTTTTAATTGCTAGATTCTTCATTAATTTTTTAACTTTTGCATTGATGTCCAAAGCCAAAATTGTGCTGTTTTTGTCTAAGCTTGATAGAAAGGTTATGGTAGCCTCTTTAAATGAGTTAAGGTATATTCTCTATCATTCTGTTTTCTGAAAGAGTTTGTGTTGGCCGGGCGCGGTGACCCAGACCTATAATCCTAGCACTCTGGGAGGCCAAGGAGGGAGAATTGCTTGAGCTCAGGGGTTCGGGAACAGCCTGAGCAAGAGCAAGACCCTGTCTCTACTATAAACAGAACGAAATTAGCCAAACAACTAAAAATAGAAAAAAATTAGCTGGGTATGGTGGCACCTGCCAGTAGGCCCAGCTACTCAGGAGGCTGAAGCAGGAGGATCACTTGAGCCCAGGAGTTTGAGGTTGCTGTGAACTAGGCTGACGCCATGGCACTCTAGCCCAGGCAGCCCGGGCAACACAGTGAGACTCTGTCTCAGAAAAAAAAAAAAAAAAAGAGTTTGTGTTTATTGGATTAATCTGTTCTTAAATGTTTGGATAACTCATGAATAAAGCCTCCTAGGTCCAATTTTGTTTGTTGTTTTTCTTAGTAGTTGATGGAAAAATTTTAATTAAAGATTCAATTTACTTACTGGCTCTGAGATTATTCAGGTTTTTTTTTTCCTTAAGTCAGCTTCAGTAAGTTATCTTTATCTTTAATCTATTTATCCAAGTTTTCTTGAATCTATTTATCCAAGTTTTAAAATTTATTCATAAAAATTACTCATAATAGTCTTTTATTATTGGTTTAATCTTAAGAATATCTATGGTTATATTCACTCTTTCATTCCGAAAAGTTGTTTAACTCTTTTCTTGATTTATACTTATTAAAATTTCAGCTATTTTACTAGTCTTCAACTAATGAATTCTGCCTTTGTTAATCCTCTCCATAATGAATTTTCCATTTCATTCAAGTCTGTTTTTATGTTCATTATTTTACATTTTCCACTTTCTTTGGGTCTATATTAACTGTTCTTTTGGTTTTTAACATGTTAAAAGTTGGATATTTAGGTCCTTATTTTTAGCCTTTCTTCTTTTCTAATTAAGCTTGTATGGCTTAACCACCATCCACAAATTTATTATTCTCAATGTCATTCAATTCTAGATATTTTCTAATTTCCATTATAATTTATTCTCTGATACAGAAGATGCTAGAAGTATAATTTTGATTTGTGTTTAGTTTCTAGACATATGGGAATTTTTCTAGCTGTATATTTTATATCAATTTCTAACTTAAATTGGTTGGATCAGATGTAATCCTAGCACTCTGGTAGGCTGACACGGGAGGATCACTTGAGGCCAGGAGTTTTAGACCAACCTGAGCAAGAGCGAGACCCCATCTGTACTGAAAATAGAAAAAATTAGCTGGTCATAGTGGCACATGCCTGTAGTCCTAGCTGCTGGGTTGGCTAAGGCAGGAGGATCACTTAAGCTCAGGAGTATGAAGTTGTTGAGAGCTAGGCTGACACCATGTCACTCTAGCCTGGGCGACAGAGCAAGAGTCTGTCTCAAAAAAACAATTGGCTGAATCAGAGAATATGGACCACAAGATATCAAGATATGTTAGGTATACGTTATGGCTTACCATTAATTTTCATAAATGTATCATGTGTATGTGAATAGAATGTATATTTTCTAATTTGAGGGTTCAGTCTTGCACATATATACACATTAATTTAAGCTTAGTAGTATATTAATAATGCTGTTCAAATTATCTATAGCCTCACTGATTTTTGGTCTGCTTGACATATCAATATCTTAAAAAATAATATGTTAAAATCTCCTCTTTGTGTTGGTAGATTTTTTAAAAGTCTACTTGTAGTTCTGTCATATTTTGTTTCAAGGGTATGGGATTAGATGCATACAAATTTAGAATTATTTCACCTTCTTGGTGAACTATGTAATTACCTTTTATAACTCCAATAGTCATTCATTTTGTCTGATAGTGTTTCTTTTAGTTGGCAATTGCCTGGTATCTCTTTTGAATCCTTGATTTTTAGTTTGTCTATGCCCTTGAGTTTTATGTCTGACTTTTACAAATAGCATAAATGTGTATTTGTTTCAATCTAGCCTAAAAATTCTTTTAACTGGACAGGTTATTCCATTCATATTTGTGATGATTACTGGTACATCTACATTATTTCTAACCTTCTTACTATATGCTTTCTATTTGTCCCATTTTTTTTTTGTCATGCCTTTTCTTCTTTCCTCAAATTTTCCCTCTCCCTTGTCCTTACTTTCAGCAGATGACTTTAGTTTCACAGAGAAAAAATCAGTCAGAAGAGAACTACCACAAGCTTGCTGGTAACATCTAGCCATTCCACTGCAGCTAGACCATCTATAGAACCTTTTCTTCTATTGAGGATAAACTGTTCATTCTTCTAGCCAAGACTAGCCCCACCATTTATGTACAAAATCCCATCCCTTCTTGCCTACCCAATGGCCTTGCTCCAGTAATTCTCCACTCTATTCTGAAACATCTTATCTTTCTCTTTTTACTGGATCTTCCCCATAACAATATATGAAGGATTTTTTTCCATTTTAAAATATCCCCTTCTCTGGACCCACCCTTCTCCTTCAGCTACCATACATTTCTGTTCTTCACTTTATAGCAAAACTCTTAGGAGTTGTCTATACACTTGTTATCTCTGGTTTCTCTTCTCCCATTCTCTGAATCAATTCCCATCACGTAAGTTACCAGCAATCTCTACATTTTAAATCTTGTTTTCATTTCTCATTCTACTTAATCACTCAGCAGCATTCAGTAGACCCAGCTACTTGGAAGGCTGAGACAGGAAGAGGGAGAGCTCATCTCTTTAAAAAAAGAAAAAAAGGATTTGACATAGCTAATTATTTCCCTTTCCTTGAAATATATTCTTTTCTCTTGGCATATAGGACACTCAACTGTCCTACTTTTACTTGCCTCATTAGTGGCATCTTCTTAGTTTCCTTTTTCCTTTACTCCTTATCTCTCTCCTAACCAAACACTGGAATGCTCCAAATATCAATCCTTGGAGTTCCTCTCTTTTGTAACCACTCTCACTCCATTCATGGTTTGAATATTTTATATGCCAATAACTTCAAATTAATATCTTTAGATCAGACTACTCCCCTGAACCCCAGACTCAAATATCCAACTCTCCACTTGTCATCTCTAACATAATATTCTTCAAACTTAACTCCTGGTCTATTCGCATCCTAATCTAGTTTGAAACAATCTCCACTTTCTCAGTGAAGGCCAACTGCAGTCTTCCTGCTGTTCAGGCCTAAAATGTTGGCATTATCCTTGACTCCTTTCTTTTTTGAGACCTCACATCCAATCCACCATCAAGTTCTGCTGGTTCTACCTTTAGAAAATACTGACAATTCTACATTTCCCCTAATTCCGTATCTACAACTTTAGCCTATCCGACCACCACCCCTCACCTGGATTATTATAATAGCCCCTAACTAGTTTCTCTGCTTCCATCCTGTCTCCTTTCAGTCTATTTTCAACACTATAGTGACAGTTAGCCTGTTAAAATACAAATCAGATCCTATCACACCTACTTAAAATCCTCCAAGACTTCTCATCTCATTCTTCGTTAAAAGCTAAATTCCTGGCTGTAGCCTGCAAGGCCCTAAACAATCTCAGCCCACCTGAATCCCCACATGCCACCCTCTATTTAAGCTCCCAAACCTCACTGGCCAGTACTGGGTCCCATTCAATCTGCTGTAGCCAAGCTGGCTGCTTTATGGACGTGGCACCTATCTGGCCTCAAGGTCTTTCCACTTGATTGCACCTCTGCTAGGATACTTTTCCTTAGCTGTCTACATGGCTCACTTGCTCATGTCTCAATTTCTACTAAAATGTCACCTTGGGGGCCTTCCCTGGCCACACTCTCTATTTCCCTATTTTTCCTGCCACATTTATCAACATCAAACATGCCTTATATTTTTATTTATATAACTTATCTATTGTCTGTCTTTCCTAAGTAGAACTAAGGCCTTGTCTTTGGCATTTTGATGCAAATTAGAAAAAGACTCAGGCATGTGCATGTTTGTACACACACGCGCACACCCCCATACTACCCCATGCGTAGGATTTGGTTAGTGACTACATTTGTGCAAAAAAAAAAGGCATGGGTAGAGGCAGAGTATTAGATTAATTTTTTTTTTTTTTTTTGAGACAGAGTCTCACTTTGTTGCCCAGGCTAGAGTGAGTGCCATGGCGTCAGCCTAGCTCACAGCAACCTCAAACTCCTGGGCTCAAGCAATCCTGCTGCCTCAGCCTCCCAAGTAGCTGGGACTACAGGCATGCACCATCATGCCTGGCTAATTTTTTCTATATATATTAGTTGGCCAATTAATTTCTTTCTATTTATAGTAGAGATGGTCTCGCTCTTGCTCAGGCTAGTTTCAAACTCCTGACCTTGAGCAATCCTCCTGCCTCGGCCTCCCAGAGTGCTAGGATTACAGGTGTGAGCCACTGCGCCTGACCTTATTAGATGAATTTTACCCATCTCCAGATTCCCTCCCCAATCAACTCCTCAGCCAGATGCCTTGGGCAGTACGTTATCATGCACAAGGTTGACAGCCTTAAATAGAATGCATGCTTCATGAAGGAGGGATATTTTTTATTTTGCTTGTGTTGTGGTGCTCCCAGTCCCTTAGAGAGTGGCACACAAAGAAAACTCAGTAAATATTTGCAGACCAAATTAATATTAATAGCTTGAAAAAACACAAAAAGTAAGAGTTTTTAGTTATTGTTTTAAAACAAAACATGGATCCCTTTAACTAAATGACATAATCCAGGAAAAGATGGCCTCAAAACATTAATGATGTTCATAAAATGGGTAAATTTACTGCTACGAAATAACCTAGGAATTAAGATAATAAGGCTCAGTATATATATACTGAATATTGGAAAGTCTGGGAATTACTTTATTATATAATTGCATAATAAAAATAAGAACAAGAGAAATGTTGTTCTTGGCATTTTTAAGTCAATGCCTACCTCTTACCTTTTGCTTTGTGTAAGACACACCACAAATTTTAAAGAGGTCCTTTGAATGGTAAACTCTTTGGTGATTTTCTTTGGGAAGGAAATACTTAATTGCTCAAAATTAATAAACAGAAAAATAACAAGACTATGAAAAGTCTGTAGACACTACCTATTCCAATGTCTCTTTTATGTAACTGTTTTATTTCTTCTTTATTAAGATGTTCAATTCTTTTGTCCGTTTATTGAAACCTGAACTTTTGCTTCTCTTCTGAATTTGTGTGAGCTATTTAGAATATTTAAGACATTGATCTTGCATTAAATTTACAGCAAACATTTTCCCTTGGTTTATGTTTTTGAAAGCATATATAGAATTTTAGATTTTATTTAGTCAAAATTATAAATCTTTAACTTTGAGATTGCTTCCATCTATTCAAGTTTAAGCAGTCTTTTTCCCACTAGAAACATGACAAACATTCATTTCTGTTTTTTCTAATTTTCTTTCTCATGTGACTTTTAAATTTTAACAATTTGACTTAAATAGAATTTATTTGATATATTGTATGAAACTAGGTATTACAAAGCACTTTGTTATTTATAAGTACTGTGATCAATTCTTACAACATTTGTTTAGAAATAAATGGCAATCTCTTTTCAGAGAGTTGGATTTAAAGTCATACAATTCCAACATTTTAAATGACATTTCAATTTTACTTAAATCCATTTTAAAAATAAATTAACTGGGTTAAATATAATTTAAAAGGTAATAAAATAGAGATTAAAATAAACTCCTGCTTTAATATATCTTTCATTATTAATCCTCTTTGATCCTTTTACAGTTATGAAGGTCAAACATCTATGTTTATAGAAACAGCAGTTGGATTTGTTTCTTAAAGCTGGTTTCTTTTATCACATATCAGGATTTGTAATGTTGGAGGCAACTTGATTATTCCTGGAACCTATAATCTTAAACCAGGCATCAAAAAGATGATGAAATGGTATGAAATCACGAAATAATATCCTTGTAATTTTTTAAAAATAATAAAGCAAAGAAGGAAATAGTCTACTGAAAAAAGTGCTTACAGCTGTACCTTAAAAGTTTTTAAGCAGTTCATATGAGAGAGAGAGATAATACATATTATTGATCAAAAAAGAGAAAATGAGCATTTTTTGGTTCTTTTTTCATTCTCTATCACTGCATAAATGAATTGCCCCCAAAAAGACAGCTTAAAATAACAATTCATCATTGTTCACAGTTCTAGGTGTTGACTGACCTCAGCTTGGTAATTCTCACTCAAAGTCTTCCATGCTTCTGCTATCAGATGGTAGGTGAGGCTGATGGCATCAGAAGGTTTGATTCTGTTGGACATCCAAAATGGCTTCTTCATGCACATGATCTATATTTCCCCCAGGTAGGCTGGAACATCTGGGTGCTGGTCAGGATCCATCTCTTCACATAGCCTCTCTCTGAGGCTAGGTTGGGCTTCTTCACAGCATAGTGATCTCAAGGTAATTTCTTACATGGCTACTTGCTTCCCCCAGAGTAAGCATTCCAAGGGACCAAGGCAGAAGCTGCAAGTCTTCTTGTGATCTATTGTTAGAATTCACACAGTATCACCACTGCTGCACTTCATTTGTTATATAGGGCTGACCCAGATTCAATGTACGAGAGACTACACAAAGGCATGAATCCCAGAAGGTGTAATTCATTAGAAGACCATCTTTAGAGACTAGCTACCACAGTGCTTTCCAGAATGTTACAAAGAGGATAGTCAAGATGGTGTCCAAAATGACATTAAAAGACTATGATGAATTGGAAAAGACAGGGGGGGGGGGAGGAATAATTTTTTAATATTGTACAGCCAAGTGTGAATTTTTTAGATAATTTCTAAATCTGTAGTTAATGTGCACATTCCCTACTTCTGACATATTCCCTTCTACTACTTTGGAGAATTTAATCGTACATTCAATCTGATACCAGAGAATGAGAAAAGGGTGGAACAAACACCCAAGAACTTCCAACTGGATGATACCACATAGAGGTTTGGCCCCTTGAAAGGCATATTTTCTGTATCAAGTACTAGAAGTGCATGACAACTTATCATCATACAATAATGAATGTACTGAAAATGTCATGGAATTTTAGTACTTGAAGGAAGATCAACTTTCATTTTAAAGACAACATAACTAGTGGTTAAGCAATTTGCTAAAGGTTTACATAAGTCATCGAAGATATTCTAACTCCTGGTCCAAACTAATTTGCACTGCAATGTGCTGTCCTTTTCATTTATTCAGTAGTATTTCAGCTGTAACTCTAAATTACTAAAAAGGCAATGAACTTCCAGTATGGTTGATCCTTATTAATTTTGAAGACTTAAAAGTGACAGCTATGAGGTAAAGGAGAACATGGAGTATAGAAGGAAAAAAAAGCCCAAATTAGTTCTATTTAAGTAAAGTATGAACTCCTTTTAAAGAAAAAAGAAGGTAAAAAATCCTGAGTGACCACATTATTAACTTAAATTTTTTTCTGTCTGTATGAATTTGCCTATTCTGGAAATTTTATAAAAATGGAATCACAAAATATGTGGGCTTTTCTCTCTTGCACCTTTCACTTAGTAAAATTTTTCAGAGTTCATCCATGTTGTAATCTGTATCAATACTTCATTCCTTTTTATAACTGAATAATATCCCATGCTATGGATGGGATTGTATACATTTCATTTCTACCTTAATCAATGCCTTTGTCAACATTCAGGTTGCTTCCATTTTTTTTTGGGCTATCATAAATAATGCTGTAGTGAACATTTGAGTGCCAGTTTTTATGCAAACATGTTGTCAGTTCTCTTGGCTATATAACTAGAAGTAAAATTGCCAAAGTATTTTGCAAAGTAGCTGCACGTTTTATATTCCCATCAGGAATGTATGACATTTCTAATTTCTCTACTTCCTCACCAACAGTTGATATTGTAATAAAAACTTGATTATGGCCATCCTAGTGGGTGTGAAGTACTACCTCAGGTGGTTTTGATTTGCAACTCTCTAAGGACTAATAATGTTGACCATCTTTTTTATGCGCTTTTTGGTTATCTACATATCTTCTTTGGAGAAATGTATATTCAAATTCTTTGACCATTTTGTAATTGGGTTATTTGTTTTTATACTGTTTAGCTCTAAGAGTTCCCTCATTTGACAAGGGTATACTGCTAAGCACCAATGAAAAGATAAATGCAAAAGCATGGGCTCTGAAATTATATGGTTGTACTCAGTTATAAGATAGTCATCTATAAGGTCCAGAATCATATTTGCTGATATGAAAAATTTTAAGATTATTACTTTTTTAAAAATTGCACTTTTTAAATGTAAGTGAACTCTAATATCCTCAAGAATACCTACAATTTTAATACTGTTTTATGGATGGACTAGATCCCCACCAATAGGTAGAACTAGGTGAGTACTCTTTGAGTGAGGGAATGAGAATTTACTAGTGTTTGAAAATTTAAACATCAATGTATGAAGGCATGTTGTGATACTAGGTTATGATTATATTTTTATAATTAAGGAGAATCTGTCTGATTATCATCAGAGAATTTCTATAAACATTACTGCCAATATTCATGAATTCTGCCCAGGTCATCAAATGCTGGGGGCACATGGGTCAAGTTGACTGACTCCATATTTTCTTGCATACTTCAAAGCTATGAAGAAATTCAGAGCTCTGCAATAGGCCACCTTGGTCTTTTTTTTTTTTTTTTTTTTCTTTTTTTTAATGCTTGGGAAGTTTTCCCTTCCCACAAGGATTCCCCAAAGATGGCCAACCTTACACTGGGGCTCCGTGCAAATATTGGCTCGTCTTTCTAACATTGATCCTAAATCCACTTTACTGTTCCACACCAATTCCAGATCGAAAGCCAATGCTTATATCTTGACTTTTCTGAGCATTGTTATAAGTTAAAATATACTTCTTTAATTACCACAGAATTAGTTTAGAAGAATCCACAAAGCTAGGCACATTGGGACAGAAAAAGCTTCAAGGCCTGTTAGTGATTTATGACCAAAGCTATCCAGTCAAATTCCTCCAGATATTTTTGCTATTTCCTACAGGTAAATTTAAATTACACACATTTTAAAGCTTTATTAATCTACTTAAACAAATACAAATTATAAAATTTAGTGCCAATGAGATAATGAATTTAAAAGGTAAAAGTATATCCATATTTTTCATAACAATTTTTTAATTGTTATGGAAAGAAATATGAGAATATATAACCAGAAATGTAAAATTTATTTTTAATTTGGTAAACCTACATTTCAAAATATATACCAAGGAAATATGCCCTTCACTTATTACCCCAAAGAGTAATTTTCTTCCAAGAGGTTAAAGCAGTGTTATTTATAAATAGTCAAAGAATCAGAAAATGTATTTTCCTAAAGTTTAGGGTTAAGAAAACTATTCTATAGCAATATTATGAACTATACAGACATTAAGAGATTTATACAAATTTGGGCCATGTTGATACATGGAGATATGCTCATGAAACAATTTTTTTTTTTTTTTTTTTAGAGATGGGGCTCCCACTATGTTGCCAGGCTGGTCTTGAACACCTGGGTTCAAGCAATCATCCTGCCTTGGCCTCCCAAAGTGCTGGAATCACAGGTGATAGCCACTGTACCTGGCCAGAAACAATGTTAATTAGAAAATGTGTTTTGTCCAGATGTGCATTCATGCATTCTAGTAGATTTATAAATGTTTCTGTTATTTTGTCTTCTAACACAATCTATTTCAAACAGGTTATATGTCTAAATCTATTGAAGTATATGAATGTACATTAACGATAAATGTAAGATAATATTAACAGACTTTTATGTTTATCGGATTATTTGGTTTCAAAAAAGCAGCATTTCGCAAAAATTCATTCTATTTTTTTATTATTCATTCTATTTTTTATAAGCATTGCTCTCAAAAAAGTTTCAGTGCTCAAAACAAATTTAGGGATTTTTTTGGTAATAGCTTAAGTAAATAGTCTTTACTGTAGAAATTCTTAAAACCTTTAATTCATCAATATACATTGTGAATTTCTAAAATGAAAAGGTTCTTCTTATTATTATGTATGTCAAAGTCTACTATTTTCATATGATTTACATGATTACATGATTTTCCTTTGTTTAAATAAATTTGTATAAATCTTACTTGGACTTGTTTAGTAATGTGTCCTCCCCATCAAACTATAAATTCTATCAAGACAGGTAACTCTGTCTTCTTCACCATTGTTCCTAGAGTTCTAATCAGGGCTTATAGCAGGGACTCAACAAATATTTTTGTAGTAAATGAATTGCCAGAGGAGCATCTGGGCAAACCAGTGCTTAAAATTACACATTTTGGGAACTACCGCTCTAAAGCTATTAAATTGTATAATAACTTCAAAGAAAAAATTATGTTAACACATCTAGGCCACTAGAGATACATTTAATAAATTATTGCTATGCTTCAGAGGAATCAATTACTACTTCAGGGAACTGAAGAGACTTCTCAGAGAGAATCTCATGACCTGGAAAAGTCTTGCAAAATCATTTTTATACTCTGAAATTCCAACTGGAAAACAATGGTAAAAATTACCATTTACCATGGTAAAAATTACAGTTACCATGGAATGACCTGAAAGGAATCATACTTTGCATCAACAATCAAAAATGTTTTGGAACACATTTAGCAACATTGGATTTTCCATTAAGGATATTCGTTTATTTTAATAGTTTAAGTATGAAGAACAGATATTCCTCTGGAAACTGCAAATTGTTGACTCACTGGTTCCCTTTTGGGCTAAGAGATTTTCAGATATTAGTAAGGTTTTTCAGCGGTGGTGAAAAGAAACAGAGAGAAAGAGTGGGGGCCAAACCATGTGGCTTTATTATACACTCCAGGAGGAGGTTCTGGGGCCCCAAAAGAGGGGGGGGGCCCAGAAGTCGCCTCAGTTTGAAGGGGCTGAGGCCTTTTATACCTTTTGGGCCTGGCTAGGGACTTCAGGCGTGAAGAGCTGGGGATTTTCCATTGTGACCTTGGGTGGTCGTGAGAAATGGGAGGGGCTGGAGGTATTTGTGGAATCCAGGAGCTGAAAAGTTCTTATCCTGGTGCAAATCTGACGGTGGTTCCTCTCAGTGGGGCCTGGCAGTTTTGTCCTAGGTGGGTCTGGTGAGCCTTTTCTCTCTCTCTTTTTTTTTTTATCTAGGGAAGGGAGGGGAGCCCGCCACCAGCCTTACAATATTACTTTATTTTCTGAATAGTCAGAGCCCATGTTAAGACAGCTTTTAAAAATATTTTTTAAATATTGTATACCTACATATTTTACCTACAATAATTTATGGTTTTAGAAGTTAGAAAATGCTCTATCTTTTAATAACCCTTTGTGGAAGTTATATTATGCTATTTTTTTTAAATACAGAAAAACAACATACTTTTCATTAACTGCTAGGATTCATGAATTTCTTCCATAAATTCTCCAGAACAAGTTCTAGAGGAAAAAGATTCCCCATTAATCTCATTATTTGAGAATCGTATTTAAGCTAAATAAAAATTGATATAACTTTTAATGACTTTTTTCCAGTTACCCAAATGGAAGTATTTTACCTAAACTTTAAACCTTAAATGATACTTGGCGATAGGGGAGGAGTTACATTTAAAGACAAACAAAAGATGTATTTCCAAAGCAGCATTTGCAAAGGTTAATCTGTGTATGGACTTACAAAGGGGAAAGTGCAGTGCCCCAAAGATCGATCCAAGACCACCTCTTGGGTTTTTTCCAGGTTAATAAACCACCGGGAGGGATAATTTTTAAACTTTATTTGCTAAAATGGGAATTTACTAGAGTATGAAAAAATTTTCCCAAATTTGAGAATTTTTGGTAAATTGACTTTACATTCGAGAATAAAGATCTCTTGCTTCTTCTACTGACAACCTTCTACACAAAAAATAAAGGATTTTTGACAACTTGGCAATCTACAGGGGGAACATTCACAAAATCCCGGAGCCGAAGTTGCCGTTACAGCTCAGAGATTCCCTGAAATACTAAAAGCCACTGCAGCCCTAGGAGGTAAGCGGCTTTCCGAGGAACACAGGCATCCTGGCTCCCGGCCTAACCTGCATTTCCCCAACACCAAAGCTTGCGCGGCACCAGCTAGAGTGAAGGTCAAAGTAAACAGATTAATCTCTGCAATCGACGGGCTGTGAGGGGCCTCCTATCCGAGAGAGGTTTAAAATGTGTTTTATGAAAGGGCCTTTCTGAACATTTTATTCCAAGGACACAGTCCAGCCAAAAAACAGTTTGGGTGGGTAAAGATGAGAAAAAAAGAACACACACAGAAGAAAAAGCGCTGTTTCTTGGAGACTCGTCAGAAACTAGGAGTGGGGAGGTGTGAACCGAGGCGCGCGGGCTTGTGGGGGTCGCGTAATAAAAGCAACGTCTAGAGCCGAAAGGCGACCACACATTATGAAAGAAATGGAGTAGAAAAAGTGGGCTTGACGATTCTACAGCTGCTTCAAAGGGAATCTCCGGGAGATCACGGGGAAGCCCCGAGGGGTCTGGGGTGTAGGGTGGCGCAAGCTCCCAGTTGAGGGGAGCGCATAACTGCGGAGCCGAGTGGCCAGGGGTCGCCCATGCACTCATTGCTCTCTCCGGCTCGGTGCTCTTCGTCCTCCCCAGATCCCTCCACCTCCCTACTCGCTCGGAGCTCCCCGATTCCTCCCCCGCTCCCGTCGGCGTCTCCCCACACCCGGCCCTCAGCGCGCTCTGCGCCCTCCGGCCTCGCAGCCCCTAGCGGAGCGTCACTGCGCGGCCGGCCTCCGCGCGCCTCCCTCCCGCCTCCTCCTCCTCCTCTCCGGCTTTACGGGATCCAGCGTGGGGAGGCGGGGAGGCAGCCGGAGCGCGACCGCCGCGGCAGCCACCCTGCAGCCGCCAGTCGGAGGTGCAGTCCGTAGGCCCTGGGGCCAGGCCGGCCCTTGGGGAGTCGGCGCCGCTCCCGGGGAGCTGCAAGGCTCGCCCCTGCCCCCAGCTGAGGGCGCGGCGGGCGCTGAGGTGAGCGGATCCGGCTAGAGCGCGAGAGGAGGTGGCGGGGGCGGAGTTGAGGGTCAAGATGCGGTTGGCGCCACGGTCTGCATCCGCGCTCCCCGGATTCCGCGCCCTCTGCGGGCGTCCGCCCTGAGCCGACGGGGTCCCTGATGTGGCACCTGGAGGTGGGGAGTGGGAAGGGTGAAGGAGGGTGTCGGTTCCCCTGATTCCGCCCCCTACTTCTCAGGGTCTTCCCCGAGCCCCGGGGAAGTCCTGAGGTCGGGCCCAGTAGAAAGAAGGCCAGGAGGCAAATCGTCCCGGGTAGGACGTGCCCCAAAGGGAAAGGACAGGAAGGTTACTTTGGCCTCCCTGATTAGTATACCTGCCACTTTGCGTTGACGCAGGGCATTTCATTGGGGCTCACGCAGTGCTGTTTTATGAACAAGTAAGTGTTTCTAGTAGTCATTTTGTTTATTACTCAGTAATGTGATCATGGTGTGTTTAAGCCATTTTGTGTTCGGAAGTAATTGGCCTCTTCTTTGAGTGTCCTAAATTATCTTTGAGCCCGGTGTTTAGCCTCAGCCAAAACTTGTTGAAAATTATGCCCTAAAAATCTTGCTCTGAAAATGGAGCAGAGAGATAAAGAGAATTTTTGTCGGGAGAATTCCATTTATTATCTGCCCCACCCCATGGAGAAGGATTGGTGTCAGTTTTTACTCCTCAGGCAGTTCGTATTTTAAAACTTATTCCAGGCCATGGTTTAATTATCGCTCTTCACTATAGGGGAAACTGAATTCAGGCTTCTCCCTACACCCCACCCCCACCCCTACCCTCAGGACTTAGATTAGATTCTAGTTCTGTTAACAACCCCACTGTTTGGAACCTTTTTAGTTTTCCAAACCACCTCCCCACCCTGTCTTTTTTCCCCTTTATTTTTCTTCATGTTAGTGATCTCAATTTTTTTTCTCGAATGCCACATATGTGTGTGTGTGCGCGCGCACGCGCGTCTTTCTCTCTGTTGCTTCGAAGCTTAGAAGCTGTTTAAATTAAAAAAAAAAAAAACCATCCTAGCTATTTTGCAGGATATTTAGAAACTTATGTGGAACTATAAATGATGCCGTTGGAATGGCTGCTGTTTCTGCCTCTTAGCCAGTCAGGCTGTCAGGGGTCATAAATGAATGATACTATTAATAATGATAAATTGAGCTGGTTGTGCAGGAAGGAAATGAAAAGCTTTATCCAAATCACTTTTTATTCTACTACTGCCATGGAAAATGTACTTATGGTGAATGAGCATAATTGTATTTTAATACTGAAAAAAATAGCACAAATGAAGGCAAATTTTTAAAGAAGGAATTATAAATGAGTTAGAAAAGTGAGAAAGAGGACATCAAAGGTGGGAAAGACTAGGACCACAGATGTGATAAAGGACAAAATCAGGACATAAAGAGATGCATTTATTCTATGTTTGGCCAGTAATCATGGCATAGAGGTAACCATGACATTGATATATCACTCACTGCTTTGGGGCCTACATGTGGTGATCAACAAAAAGAGATGTCTGACCTAGAGAACTATTACATCTCTTTTGGTCCTGACATTTTTTGATGCATTCAGTAAGAAAGAATATTCATTATATTGTTAGTTACCCTGCCAGACAAAGTGGAGGCAGTGATGGACAAGACAAACATGGTTGTGCCCTCACAGAGCTTACTGTCCAGTGGGGGAGATAGTAAACAGTGAAGAAACAATTATGTACAGTAATTACAAAGGAAATTTAACAAGGGCTGAAAGGAAAATTAAAAAAAAAAAAAACTAAAGTGAGTCATTCTACTAAAGAGACAGAACAGCGTGTGCAAACTTCTCGAGATGAGAAAGTGGTCTTTTTTCCTTCTAGATAAGGATGCTGTGGCTGGAAAATATACAGGGTGGGGTTAGAGATGTGAGCAGAGGCTAGCTCATTCAGGACCTTTTAGGTCATGGTCAAAAAGGTGACTAAAGTTCTAAGTACAACAGAAAGCCATTGATTTTAAGGAGGGGAGAGACATTTTTGCGATGATTGACGTTTCAAAACTGTCTTAACTGCTATGTGGAGAATGATTTGGAAAGGGGCAAAGGAGAAAGTAAGGTGGACTGGTTAGGAAATGTTTGCAGAGTTCTGGCAAGAGATGATAGACACCTGGACTAGACTGGTGTCAGTGGAGAGGGATTTAAGAAATGTTTTGGAGAACAGCAGTGGATGTGGGATTTTATGTCAAGGATGAGGAAGCAAGGACTCAAGAATGACTTCTAGATTTCTGACTTGAACAACTGGTGGGTAATGGTGCCAGTTACTGAGATAAGGAAATTTCAGGGTTAATGGGAATAGGACTTAGGGGAGAAAGTTCCATTTTGATCCTAAGTTGATATGTCCTTGGGAGAGGTCATAACCATAGCCATGTGGGAGGCAAAAGGGGATGGTCTCCAGGACAGAAGTGGATAGGTTGGCCTTTGATAGGTGAAGTTGGTGATCATGAATTTAAGGTGAAACTAATGAGCTTACTTGCCAGTTTTTCTTTAGCAACCTTCACCAACTTGGATACAGATAAAGAGAAAATGGATAGCTGAGTTCTTTCATGACTAGAGTTTTGCCAAGTAGATAAGATGAAGAGTAAGGGGGTTGAGGATCTTTTCAAGGGAGTGGCTATAAATATACATTATAAAGTCTAGTCTGGGTTTAAAGAGAAACCAGAGCAGGTTGATGGAGAGTGGAAGACATTATACAGTTGGAGAGGTAGGGATTAACAGATTAGATTTCTTTTGCTGTCTAGAATTACTGGTGTGAATATTTAAACTAAGATTATTGGCAGTCTAGGAGATAATGCTTGGAGATAGCAGAAAGTGAATGACTGAGGTGGCGTAGAGGCAACAATTCATTGCCTTTGATGAGTAAGTCAAGGAAACAAGAGGCCCTGAGGTTGAATGGTTCATCTCCTTGAGTGATGAAGTCCTGGAGAAAGATGACAGCTGTTGGGATAGAGAGGATGACTGTGTATGTACTGGTGGCCAGAGTCTGCAGTCGTAAGGAATAAGCTAGGAGTCTGAGGAATGAGGACCCGGAGAGAGTATTATGAGGTGCCATGAGCCTCAAAGGAGCTAGCAAAAAAGAAATGTTCAGATGTGGGCTTACAAAGTCAAGGATATGCCTACCCACCCCATGGCCCTGGAGGATTACATTTTCTTGATAACCTATGCAAATCAGCAGGTAGTGAATGTCATCAAATTTCTGGAGACAGCATATTCAGCGTAACTGTCATCCAGTAATTGATGTTCTAGATATTTGTGTGTAAAACAAATTAGGTTCTATTTTTCAAAATTAACATAGCACTACAACTGCCATTCAGCTACAGGAATGTCCAGAAAATCCTTCTAAACTGAAAACCGTAGAAGGCCGTGTAGCTGAGTGTAAGTGAATTCTTTACCGTTATAACACACTATCAAGTATTAAATGCATGTAGCAAGTCAAATGCCCATCCAAGAAAACTGTCACCTTGAAATTTCAAGGAGCCCATGTGTTGTTACTTAATCACACTTTGAGGTTGAGCTCCCAAAGTTGAAATGTTAAATATAAGGTAGTGATATTACCATTATTATGTAGCTTCAAGACTTAGAAATGAAAGAATTTTATTGTTGGAAATGACTAGAGGAGTCAAGTACAAACTCTTTGTTTTCTATTTAATAAAGGAAATTGAAACTGAGAGAATCAAGGCGATTTCAAGAGCCTAGGGCTGCCCTTTTGCCTTGATACCACAAAAACAAAACTTTCTATAAATGACATAGTTTTATCAATTATTTAATCTGGATTACCTGTGAATAACATCAAGTGAAAAATGTAGAAACTCTGAGTCTTTGTTAGTCAAAGTGTGGCCCATGGACCAGCTCCTTGGGCATCACCTGGGAGCTTGTGAGAAATGCATAATGTCTTGCCTCACCCCAGACCTTAAGAAACTGAATGTGCATTTTAACAAGATCCCCAGGTAATCATGTTTGCATCAAAGTTTGACAAGTGCTGTTCTAGGAAGTCAGTCCGCTTGCAAATTCTGGTATGCTTGGGTCAGCAGGACCTGTGATGCCTGGAGAACTGAGGAGAGGAGTCCCTTGTAGGACAGAACAAAGAGAAACCATCATCAGAACATTTTGAATTTTGAATGTTGTGAAACAACAGGAACAAAATGTGCTGTGTGGTGGGATGACACATTTTACGGAGTGATATTACCCTTCCCAGAAAGTGAAGAAAGAAAATTGCAAAATAGTGTGTGGGCCTTCTGATACTGCTTGTGTCTGAATGGGAAAGGGGAAAGGACCACATGCATATTCTTCAGCCTCCTGTGTTCAAGGGCAATTGTTATTCTCTAGCTAGTATATTTAATAATTTTTCATTATTACAAACAGCAATGTAAAAATGGACATAAATAAGGGCCAAAAAACCACATCTGCAATCTCCAAATACCAAAATACATATTAGATTGAATCCTGAATCTTTTAGTAGAGTTGTCCTCAATCTTGGCTGCATATTAAAATACCTGATAATCTTTTCAAAAATACTAATGCCCAGGCTGGACCCCAGACCAATTAAATAAAAACTGGCTGGGGGAGGGCAGTAACCAGGGATCACTGTGTTTTAAAGTTCCCCAGTCATTACAGTGTCCAGCTAGGGTCAAGAACCACTACTTTAGTAGGTCATTTGCGACCCTGGTGGGAAGATGAAGCTCTGAGATTGTAGTTCTGCTTCTCCATCTGGCAAAGCAGGGGACCCTCCATCACTATCATAACATAGACCAAGCCAAGTCAGCAAAACTGAGGTCAGACTCTCACTGGCCAGTGGGGTTTTCAGAACATTGAGGGAAGTAGGATTTTTTTTTTGCTTTGTTTCGTTGAGATGGGGTCTCACTCTGTTGCCCAGACTGGAGAGCAGTGATCATAGTTCACTGTAGTCTTGAACTCCAGAGCTCCAGAGATCCTCCACCTCAGTCTTCTGAGTAGCTGGGATTACAGGTGCATGCCACCATGTTCAGATAATTTATATATACATATATATATATATAAAAGTATATATATATATATATATATTATTTTTTGGTAGGGACAGGTTCTCACTATGTTGCCCAGGCTGGTCTCAAGCTCTTGCCCTCAAATGATCCTCCTGCCTCAGCCTTCCAAAGTGCTGGAATTAACATGCATGAGCTTTTGTGCCCAGCTGAAGTAGGATATTTTTTTTTTCATTTCTATAGATTTAGGGGATACAAGTTTTTTGATACATGGATGAATTGTATAGTGGTGAAGTCAGGGCTTTTAGTGTACCCATCACCCAACTAGTATACATTGTATCCAATAAGTGATATATGATCACTCACTCCCCTCCTGACAGCCTCCCATCTTAGTCTCCAAAGTCCATTATACCACTCTGTATGACCATGTATACCCATAGTTTAGCTCCCACTTATAAGTGAATACATGTGGTATTTGTTTTTCCATTCCTGAGATTTATGGAATTATGGCATCTAGTACCATCCAAGTTGCTGTGAAAGACATTATTATTTCATTATTTTTTATGGTTGAGTAGTATATATATACACCACATTTGTATTCCATGGTATATGTATACCACATTTTCTTTATCCACTCATCAGTTGATGGCACTTAGGTTGATTCCACATCTTTTCAATTGCGAATTGTGCTGAAATAAATATATGAGTACATGTGTCTTTTGATAAAGTAACTTCTTTTCATTTGGGTAGATACCCAGTAGTGGGATTGCTAGGTTGAATGGTGTGTATACCTTTAGTTCCTTGAGGTTATCTCCATACTGTTTTTCATAGAGGTTGTACTAATTGACATTCCCACCAACAGGGTATAAGCATGTCCTTTGCACTGCAGTCATGCCAATATCGTTTTGTTTTTTTTTTTTTACTTTTTAATGGCCTTTCTGACGGGTAAAATGGTATCTCATTGTGGTTTTAATTTGCATTTCCCTGATGATTAATGATATTGAACATTTTTTCATATGTTTGTAAGCCATTTGTATATCTTCTTTTGAAAAATGTCTGTTCATGTCTTTTGCCCACTTTTTAATAGGGTTATTTGGTTTTTTCTTGCTGATTTGTTTGAGTTCCTTGTAGATTCTGGGTATGAATTCTTTGTTGGGTGTATAGTTCTTGACTCTTTTCCCCCTTCTGTAGGTTGTTTGTTTACTCTGTTGATTGTTTCCTTTGCTGTACAGAAGCTTTTTAGTTTAATTAAGTCTCATTTATTTATTTTTATATTTGTTCTGTTTGCTTTGGGGGTCTTAATCATAAATTCTTTGCCTAGGCCAATATCCAGAAGAGTTTTTCCTAAGTTTTCTTCTAGAGTGTTTATAGTGTTGGGTCTTACATTTAAGTATTTAATCCATCTTGAGTTAATTTTTGTATATGGTAAGTGATAGGGATCCAGTTTCAGTCTTCTACGTGTGGCACTCCAATTTTCCTTGCAGCATTTATGGAATAGGGCATCTTTTCCTCAGTGTATGTTTTTGTCTGCTTTGCTAAAGATCAGTTGATTGTAGGTGTACGGTTTTATTTCTGGGTTCTCTGTTCTGTTCCATGAATCCATTTGTCTACTTTTGTATCAGTACTATGCTATTTTGGTTACTGTAGTCTGATAGTATAATTTGAAGTTGAGTAATGTGATACCTCCAGATTTGTTCATTTTGCTTAGGATTGCTTTGGATATTTGGGCTCTTTTTTTGATTCCAAAAGAAATTTAGGATTGTTTTTTATAATTCTGTGAAAAATGACATTTGGCATTTTTATGAGAATTCCATTGAATCTGTATATAATTTTAAGCAGTACTGACATTTTAACAATATTGATTCTTGTAATCCATGAGCATGGGTTGTTTTTCCATTTGTTTGTGTCATTAACAATTTCTTTCACCCGTGTTTTGTAGTTCTTCTTGTAGAGATCTTTCACCTCCTTGGTTAAGTGCATTCCTAGGTTTGATTTGTTTGGTTTTGTTTGTAGCTGTCATAAGTGGTATCAAGTTCTTGATTTGATTCTCAGGTTGGCTATTACTAGTGTACAGAAACGCTACTGATTCGTGTACATTAATTTTGTAACATGAGATTTTACTGAATTTATTTATCAATTCTAGGAGTCTCTTGAAGGGGTCTTTAGGATTTTCTATGTATAAGATCGTATCATTGCAAACAAAGATAATTTGATTTCCTCTTTTCTAATTTGGATGCCCTTTCTTTCTTTCGCTTGGCTGATTGCTCTGGCTAGGACTTCCAGTCAAAGTAGGATTTTTTTAAAGGAGTTTACCCTTGTCCAGTTTTCCTAAAATCTGATGAAAATGTTCTAAAGTTGGATTATGGTGGTGGTTGTATGACTCTGTAAATTTCCTAAAAGTCATTAATTTGCATACTTAAAATGAGTGAAATACTTCAATAAGGTTTTTTTAAGTGGGTGTGTATGCTTCAACATTCATAATTCATCATATTAATTAGATAGCCAGGAAGCCAGTGCCTGCTTTGTGTCATTGGGTCATCAGCACCCAGCCAGTGCCTGGTGGTTAGGGCTCAGTAAGATGTTGGATAGGTAAATGGGTGGGGATTGATGGGTGGATGGGTGGATGAGTATCATCACGATCTTTGGTTGTGGACTGATTCCTAAACAGATGTCAATCAGCAGAGATCCCTAAAGTTGATAGCACTCAGTGGTGGACATGGGTGCCTTTGTAACCATAGATATGTGTAAGCTGTTATCTGGTAAGGCATTGAAATTAGGGAAATGAATTTGTATAGAAGCTAGAGTGCCAGCCAGGTCTTTGACAGCAGACTGTTTATTTACAAGTAAATTACTGCAACACAGAAAATTTTCTATTTGCTAGCCAATAAACATAGCTATTCTTATCTCAAAGTACCATCTGCAACAAGGTTATCAGAAGGGGAGATTATTTCAGCTATGTTATGACATACTATGCCCAACTTCATTTTAGATATACCTCCTGGTCATGTTAACTTACAGTGTTATGAAAGCCTGGGTATGCACATGGTTGTTCTTGAGATAGCATGCTACACTTGTAAGGTAGGCAGAGGGATGTGTACAGCAGTCTTCTCTGCCCCATACACAGAAGAAAAATGGGTGAGGAAGCACTGGGGGAATGTTTTTGTTGTAACTTTTTGGAGAGTATCCTAGAATTTTATTAACTGAAGTCCTTGGGAAAAAATTATTTAAGTAAATTTCTGGACTAACCTAGATTTAACGAGAAAGCTTTTTGTTGAACATACATCAGAATCATATGTGGGGCTTGTTAAAACACAGATTGCTGGGCTTCACCTCTGATTGAGGAGGTCTGAGGTAGGGCCTGAGAATTTACATTTCTGACAAGTTCCCAGGTGATGCTGATGCTGCTTATTCAGGACCTCACTGGGATAACCTCCATGTTAGAAATAATATTCTTATTTGCAAGCAGAATTGCAGCTTGCTTTTGGAGTTTTCTAAAGGACTTAAGAACTTCTTCCAAAAAAATAAGAAACCTCTAAGCAATGCAAGAGAGAATCCCTGCTTTTTCCTCCAAAGAAACTCTTTATTGTCATAAATATAAACAAATAGTTGAATTTAGTTTGTTTATTTAAATACCAAGAGAATTTGGGGATTATCTTAGTGTAACCCAAAGGTTGTGATAGTAAAAATTGTCATCTAATTACAGAAAATTCAATTGGGATATATGACGTTTTATCTCCAGAATATACCCCTACTCCCTGAGTATTAAGCAAATGTCTCAAGGTACAGGGGGCTGGCTCCAAGGTACCTTCCTCCCCTCTCCTGAAAGGTTTTCTCTGCAGCAGGCTGAAGGAACTCTTTCACATAGTGAGCTTCCTAATATCTATGAAAGCAGTAGTCCTCAGACCTGTACATTTTACATACCAGTAAAATAAAATAAGAGAAAAGATCTGTATAGAATTGCCAACTCAAACAACTGTTATACTATCATTTTATGAAAAAAGGACATTTTGACCCCCAGAATTAGGAAAGACATGCTGTCAGAGTAAAGGACAATTCTTTAAGTTAAATAATTTTCTGAAAAACTCCCTACTCTGTCCATATATTTTTAATTGCTATTTGGGAACTGTGACCCAAGCACTTTTAAGGCAAGGTAAAAGAAAACCAAGTATAATTTGGGAGCCTTCTAGTTTTAAACTAGAATGAACTTGTACACTGTCAACAAACTGATTTGAGGAAATTCTGTGTGAATTAGAGATTATTTTATAAATATAATTTTATTACTTCTGTAATCATTAAAAGAATAAATGACTGGATATAAAGGAACAAGCACCATGTGATAGTTTCTTCTCTATGTTTCTAGACTACACTCTGATCATATAGTCTAGTTTTTAATTGTGTGCTGATGTGAGTTTTTTTCCTACTCTGTATTGTAAGTACATCCTCTCTCTTCCTTACTAGAAGAGACAGAGACAAAATTCCTTGAGTATAAGCATCATGCCTTCTCTTGTCCTTTGTCATAAGAGATAAAGCACACAGTGGCCTGTGTAAATTCATGTTAGGCGACAGAAGGGCAGATCTGTCTTTAGATTATACTTGCATCATTCCTTGCCAATGGAAATGTACAATGTAAGGTTTTAGTATTCTTTTTTGTAAATAGCTGAACCTCCTTCAGATGGTGACATTATTCATTTTTTTATAACTCTATATTTCATGGATGTCACAAGTGTTAACTTCAGCTCAGCTGTTAACCAAATGATCTAAAATAATAGATTAACAAATTATAAGTTGATGAGATTTTGCTCCAGTGTCTCAGTACCAGATAGTTACTCATAGCTTGTGGGAGATGGGTTGCTCTTAGGTGTGGGTGTCGGTGAGTCCAACAGGATAATGACACATTTCCTGACCCTTTCTTCTTTCCTCCCCTCTACAAGCAGTGCATAACCTTGTGGTGTCTACAGAAAACAATATGGGTTGCTATCCAGGATTGTTCAAAAATTATGCAGCAGCCAATTATGTTTAGTTTTATAGTATTAATAAATTTAGATCTTTGTTGTTTTTTGTCCAAAAATGGGAATTATTTCAACCATATTTTATCATTTTATGGTTAGAATTCCTAAGCATTATAGTTTTAGATTTATCTAAAACTATCCTAAACTGAGATTTATATTTTAGCTATTTAAAGTTAGTATTGTTTTTAGAAAGCATAGTTATAGATGACATTTGGAAATGCTAAGCAGTTTTGAGTTAAGATTCCCCACATAATGTTTGCATTGCAGTTTCAGAATGAGTATAGGTTGGAAGACTTGTATTTGAGTCCTGGCTGTGTCATTACAAACTGCTGTGTCAGGCAAACCACTAAAGTTCTCTGAGCCTATTTCCTCATCTTTAAGATGGGCATAATATATACTCCACAGCCATTTGAGAATTAAACAAGATAATATTACATGTGAAAGCATTCTATGAACTATGAAATGGCACACAAGCATATGGTATTATATGCCTTCAGCAATAAGCAAGTAATCGATCTCTTAGATCTTTTTTTTCTCTCTCTCTCTTTCTTTCTCTCATAGATGCTTTTACATTCATTAGAAATGTAATGAAAAGAGTCTCATCTATTAGGCCAATTTCTATTCATAGCCACAACCACACTACTAAAGGATTCAGTTAGAGCTTGCCATTATAAATACTATGAAATTAAAGCCCAAACATGTTAGACCAGAGTCACCCATTAATAGGTACAAGATGATATAATAAGGGGCCTATAGGTAATTATTAGGTCTTGTTCACATTATGGTTTACAGAAGGGGTTTGAACTTGCTTTGTAAAATAAGCAGAAAATTGATACTGTTTTTTGTTTTTAGTTCAAAAAGGTCTTAATCATCATGATGGTTAGATTTAAAGATTTTGTAATTCTTATATATACTTTGGGAGATGGTACAGTATATACTCAGAACTCAGGACTGGGATACAGGAAACTTGGGTTTCTGTGTGTGAATCTAGTAACCTTTTCCAGCCTTAGATAATGCATATGATTAGGGGTAGGTAAGTTGGTCACTTCACTCTTAATTTTTTAATGAAATGAGCATTGATTTTATTACTTCTGGTTCCTTTAACTGCTCCTGATTCCCAACATAGCCAACCACATCTCCAAGAGGATGTTGACAGTTTTAGACTAGCCTAGTGCCTCTGACCCCTACCTGCCCTTCCAGGTGCATGAGAACACTCAAAGGGTAAGCAGATAGTTACCACCGCTTCTATCTTGAAAGGTGTGAAATGAAACATGTAATAGATTTTATAATAATGAGTTTTCTCCTTTCCCAGGATCTAATTTAGACATTAAGATCACTAGGTAAAACTGAGGAGCAATGAAACGACCAAAGAAAAAGGAGTAATCTACCAATTTGAGCACAACCATAATTCTTCCATCTTGACCCCCATAACTCCTCCCCCAAAAAAACTCCTTTCTTAAATTCCTTACATGCACATAAATGGTACATGCCTTAGCTGGACTGCCTGAGTTCTAACCCTGGCTCCCTCTTATTACTTTGGACAGATTAATTATCTTCTGCATGTCTGTTTCCTCATCTATAAAATAGCACGACAACATTAGCACCTATCTCATAGGGTGGTTGTGGGGATTCAATCAGTTAGTATATGTAAAGCACAAGATAGCTGAAACAATATGTGCTATTTAAGTATTAGGTAATATTACTTAATTTACAAATGTATTTGGAGTCATTGAGTGTGTCCCACTTCTAGGGTAAAAAGTTTAATTTTTCTGGTGCTAGTAATTTCAAATTTCATTTAGTAAAAACCTCCCCAAAATGTTTTTTGAAACAGTCCACCTGTGCCTGGAAAATCCATTAAATCTTCTGAAGTGATTCACATCTGCTATTATTAGCATAAAAGAAATTATGCAATTAGGATAGAATGCAAGAGTATTTTTCATTCAGACACAACAGTGACATTAATTCATGGCAATCTTATTTGTATTCTTGAGCAAGTTATTATAAACATGAACATTTCAGACATTAGTCTCTTGAATAAAAAATAACTTGACAAATTTTTCCAGGAAGGGTAACTGCATCAGAGCCTATGCAGCCAATGAATAAAAAGGGAAGAAAAGGATTTCATGAGTATTATGTAATTTAAGACCATAAACACATTACTAACCTATTTTCCATAAGGAAGCTATCTTTCTCAATAAGTTATAAGATGTAGGGAGAATGATAGAAGTCTATGGTATTTCATTAGTCTTTTGTTATTTTTCGATGCCTCTTTTTCTTAAAATATTAAGTGTCATTCAAGGTTCATTTTTTATTAGCTGATTTATCTTACTTTCATTTAATGATAAAGTCACTAGTTACTAAAGTGTCTTGGACAGTTTATAGCCGCCACCCCAAATAACTCATCTAGACAATTTTGGTTTAAATGGCTTTTTTAAAAATGGTTTTTCTGTCTTCTGTTGATTTGTGAGCTATCACTTTGTATCACGGTCCTCTCTGCCTCTAGCAGCATTTCTGACTGGCTGCTTCTGACGTGGTGAAAAGCTGGGTAATCACACTTATTAAAAGTGTGTTTTTAAAAAAAGTTCTGGGTGAAAACTTCAGTCTCTTTCCTTTTGTGCTCTAGTGCCTTGCTACTCAAAGAGGGGTCTGCAGATCAGCAGCATTGGCATTACCTTTGTTAGAAACGCAGAAGCTTGGGCCTCCCCCTAGACCTACTTAATCAGAATCTTCATATTAACAAGATTCCCAGGTGACTTGTGCACATTAAAATTTGAGAAGCCCCACTTTAGCTCATCACCTTTGTGACAGTTAATTTTCCTATTGAGAGATGCTTTTTTAGAAGGTGAAAGATTTATACAATCTGAAGCGAAACCAGAGTAGAGATACTTTCTTAGCTTACAGATTGACTCTTACTGTGTTCTGTGTTATATAGTATGCCAAGATATTTAACCTTTAGAAATGGAGGATATTATTACGATGTCTAGAAGTGTTTTAATATTTGATAATAGGTACTTAATGAGTATTTTATTTTCTCTCTCCTAGGATATTCCTGGTGATCTTGGAAGAGTCCATATCATGGAATCAATCTCTATGATGGGAAGCCCTAAGAGCCTTAGTGAAACTTTTTTGCCCAATGGCATAAATGGTATCAAAGATGCAAGGAAGGTCACTGTAGGTGTAATTGGAAGTGGGGATTTTGCAAAATCCTTAACCATTCGACTTATTAGATGTGGCTATCATGTAGTCATAGGAAGTAGAAACCCTAAATTTGCTTCTGAATTTTTTCCTCATGTGGTAGATGTCACCCATCATGAAGATGCTCTAACAAAAACGAATATAATATTTATTGCTATACATAGAGAACATTACACCTCCCTGTGGGACCTTAGACATCTGCTAGTGGGTAAAATCCTGATTGATGTGAGCAACAACATGAAGGTAAACCAATACCCAGAATCCAATGCTGAATATTTGGCTTCATTATTCCCAGATTCCTTGGTTGTCAAAGGATTTAATGTTATCTCAGCTTGGGCACTTCAATTAGGACCTAAGGATGCCAGTCGGCAGGTATGTGTTTTAAAATTTTATTCTTATTTATCTGGTATTTTGTAGTTAAACAGCTAAGCAAATATCAGATAGTTAAAAACCTAATTCTGACATTTTCCAGTGATTATCATTTTGAAAATTGTGTATGAGCACCTGAAGATTAATGTTGTGACCTTGCGAGGGTACACTTCTATTCCCAAAATGATGTGGAAAGCTGGAGAAATAACCTGAACTTTTCTGTCATAACCAGTTAATTAAAGAAAAGGCAAAGTTGGCTAATGAATAATGTGACACATTACGTTGAGTCTCTCCTGGCTTCCTCACAAAAAGAAACAATAACAAATAAGTCATTTATTTTCCCTTCCTTCTTCCCTTGTTTCCTTCCTGGAAGCTATTTGGTAATGCAGTCTTCTGTCTCTGAATGAAATACTGTTTAATGTGATCCTCAAGAAGCATGCTTTAGAAGTACCTTTTTACTTGACACAGACTAAATACTCATAGAATTTAAAACCATACAGTTTGTTTTATTTTAAGTGTAGACTTTAATCTCTGTGCAGAAAGCAGCGGGCAGACTTGATTTCTTAGGTTCTCCTTTGGCATATGACTTTATGGGCAATGTTTTATCTAGTTAAATTGGAAAAGAAAGCAGATGGGGAGCTTTGTCAATGCCTTTGTGGAATGAGAGCTTTTATTAGTAAACACATAAAATAGTGTGTGCCTTAAAAATCTTTTAAAGGTGTGCTTCTGCATTATGATTAAGCGTGAAGACAAAATACTTTTGTTATTTTCATTGATAACCACAGTTGATTAGGATGAGTGCAATGGCTCATGCCCATAATCCCAGCACTTTGGGAGGCTAAGGCAGGAGGATCACTTGAGGCCAGGAGTTTAAGATCATCTGGGCAACTTAGCAAGACCCTGTCTCTAAAGTTAAAAACAAAGAAGTTAGCCAGTTGTGGTGGCATGTACCTGTAGTCCCAGCGACTTAGGAGGCTGAGGCAGGAGGATCACATGAGCCTAGGAGTTTGAAGCTACAATGAGCTGTGATTGCACCTCTACGCTCCAGCCTAGGTGATAGAGCAAGACCCTGTCTCTAAAAAAAAAAAAAAAAAAGAAAGACAGTTGATTAGATTCCTTAGAAAATAAATTTAAGTATTGTATCATTGTAAACTGCGTATCAGAGTCATGATAACCATTCACTTTCAAATCTTTAATTTGAAGACTAGTAAAAGAATATATACTTTCCTACAGTCTATTTCTGAAAATTTTTTTTTTTTTTGGCATATCCACCAACGTTTAGCAATGGATATAGACCAAAGCAAATTAGAGCCAGGCCCTATGAGACAAACTGGAATTTAATCCTTTACCCACATTTGTGACAATTTTAATTTTTTAACAGAAAAAAAATTTTAGAACAATGATTAAATTCAAAATGAGGTACAGAAATAGTTTAATTTGTGTTTCAGAGTGCTTGTGCCATGATTTTGAATGTTTGATATATGCTTTCAGTTTTGCTAGAAATTTTTATAATTTAACAGAAATTTTTTTCAAAGGAGTACAAAAAGAGTTTACGCCACCATTGTCGCAACTAATAAATTAATTTAGAATGCTTTTCCTTATTTCTTTGGTACAAAAGGAATCCTATTTTAGAAGTTCATGAATGTTCGTATAATTGTATAAGATTTGTCATTCATCTGGCTGATGTTACCTAAGATTGATAATCTAAAGAGCTCTATACTGTCACCATTATGTAAATAGGTTTAGCATGCAAATATTTCAGTGTGGTATATTTCAAAGCCTTTATACAAACATCTTCAGGGATATATTTTGGAACTTGTTTTCCCCAAACATTGCTTGGAGACTTTATAGCAATATTTTTCCAGCCCTAAATGAGATGACCTACCTGTTAATAATAATAGCTCACTCTAGCAATAAACTTGGTGCTCAATAAATACTTGTTGAATTTTC